>PVKA01008037.1:0-74796 GCA_004027165.1 Ctenomys sociabilis
GTTTACTACTTCCTGGTGGAGAGGAGATATAATTCCAGGACTTGCAGCTAAGTTTGCAAATATGGCCTGCAGATGAAGTCTCCACAAGTGTGCAAAAGAGGTGGTAACTGCCAAGGGCTGAGGCCATGCTGGAAAGCTGCAGGGCACAGGAGGCCTAGGGCAAGAGCCAAGCCCCAGACCGAATGGAGGCTACACATCTCCCAGCCCAGTGATGGCAATAACAGAGCCAATACTA
This sequence comes from Ctenomys sociabilis, assembly GCA_004027165.1. Classification (NCBI taxonomy): domain Eukaryota; kingdom Metazoa; phylum Chordata; class Mammalia; order Rodentia; family Ctenomyidae; genus Ctenomys; species Ctenomys sociabilis. Next base: position 236 of record PVKA01008037.1, read on the forward strand.
ACAGCCAGGACATATTAAGTACAATTTGGTGAATTTCAATTTTTAAAAATTTACTACAAGAAATCTTCCTCAAAATACTCCTTGCTTCAAAACTTTGAACACTATTATCATTCCTGCTACTTTTTAAATTTCTTTTTTTAGTATTCTGAGACAGAGCCAGGCTATGTAGTTCGGTCTGGCCTTGAACTTGTTATGTAGTATGGGCTTGTGTCAAACATGAAAATTCTCCTGCCTCGGCCTCCTGAGGAGTAGAATTACAGCTGTGTGCCACCACGCCCTGCTTCTTTCTGAAGCAATCCTGAAAATCTGCCTTCATGAATACTTTTGCAGTGTGTGATCAAAAATATGGTGAACCCTGCCTCCTTGTCCACCTCATCCAAGTGCCAGGAGCTTCTGGCTCTTCCCCAGAGTCAAAATGACCCTGAAAGGCAAACAATTTGAATCAACTGAGGGCACAGAGCGGCCAGGACAGCAAGCTCAAGACGCTCAGGAAGTCGACAGCCTCAGAAAGTGCCAAGAAAGAAGAGATAAGGACGTAAAGTGTGAGAAGGAGAGCTTTGAGGAGGAGCAGCGGCCATGTGGCTTTTACTGTGATAATTTTTTTTTTTTAATTTACTGGATTTACATTGTATTTTCCACCCCACTCACCCTTTGTGTCTGATGTAGCAGGCTTGACACTGAGCACCTTAGGGGCACTATGGGTTTAGGCCACGTAGCAACCCTACTAGGAAGTCAGTTTCACCTCCTTCCTACAAAGGCCAGGGCTCAGAGGCTTAGTAGTCTGCCAAACGCAGTCAGTGTGGAATGAGGGCCTCAGCCAGGCAGCAGGCCCTGGCCTCCAGAGCCCCCCTTGGCGCTGCTCCTCCTCCATGGCCTGTGATGTCCACCACCTCCCACTTCCTGTGATCAAATGCTGCTGTCCCTGGTGTGCCTATATTCATGTAAATATTTCCTAAATACACTCGGATGAAAAATCAATTACAGAGCAAAGTGGCTGAGGTTTAGATAAACAACCTAATTGTTCCCTCTGGGGCCACTGGCGGAGCTTCCCAGTTGAGAGAAGAGAGTTCCTGTCTATCAAGAGCCCCGCCCTGGCACTGAGACATGCTCTTCCCTTGACTGTTATGGGTCTCCGTCTGGCTACCAAGCTTCCCCCATCTAGCCCTGGGCCCTGGGGAGGGCTCTATGTTAAGAGTAGACTCTAAGCCAGAAAGACTGAAGAGTCGGACCCAGGGCACACTCCAGAAGCCTTGCTAGAAGGTGAACACCAGCCACCTTGCTCTGATGATGGTCAGTGTCCCCCAGAGGCTGCCTCGCCTATCCTCTTGTTCTGACGGATGCTGGCCACCTCACGTACCTCCACTAGCCCCTCATGAGTTCTATTCCCTTATACTTACATTTTTACAGTTAGATTCTCTCTTTTTTTATTATTTGGTATAGGGTCTCCCTACACAGCTCAGGCTCATAGTGATCCTCCTGTCTCAGCCTCGCCAGCACCACCACACCCCATTTTGGGGGCTGGAATGGCACAGGGCCAGCATGGTATGAAGTCAAACTGGGAACCTTGCACTTGCCAGGCAGGCACTTACTCCACTGAGCTATCTCCCCCACCCCACAGTTAGATTTTCCATCAGAACCCTATCTCTAATTATATGCAAAGATCTCGGGAAGATGTACTCCACTAAACTTCGTCACCAGCAGGTTCTCATGAGTCCGTTTTCAGGACTCTTCAACCACACAGATTCTTAAAACTGAACAATTGCCTAGAGACATAGAATTCATGTTTAGGGCACAGTAGGGGGAGCCTGAGTCTTTGGCAAGAGAGGACCTGAAAGGAAGTCATGAGGTTCCACCCTCCATCTCCACAGGCCTGCCCCCTGCTCTCATCTTATCACAAGCTATTATCACTGAGGCCAAGCCAGTGTGGTTGGAGACTTGTGAAAAAGTAAGAACCTGCTCCAAGCCACGGTGTCACAAATGAGTCCACCAGCATATGATGATGCATCATGAGTTCCAAGCTGTGCTTGCCCCATGGAAGGGGTAACACAACCGAAAAGGCCCTACACAGAGGTCAGGAGCCTAAGGATCTGTGGTGGATGAACCAACGGGCAACTTCTAGCACCCAGCTGAACCAAATCAGCGTGGTGCTGGGTGTGGAAGGCCCATATATGGCCTGCTGCCTATAACATAACAGGAGAAGCGCAGAGGAAAATGGTGTGCTGTTGATTCTCCTGGAGAAGCCTATCACACTGGTTTTCCTGATATGAAGTAGGCTGTTCTCACACTGGAGTAGCTCAGGTCCTTGCAGCCACTGAGGATGACTGCAGTTTCCTTGGGGGGAGCTCTGGTCTCAAGTGTCACTCCCTGGCTCTAGGGCAGAGCCCTCAGCTGCTGGCACGGACTATCATCTTACTGGCACAGACTTTCTAGCTTCTACCACTGACTTTCGGGCAGATGCCTGTGACAACTTGCATGAGACACTGTCATGGGATCAAGGGCTTCAGCTGGACTCATGCACAGCTTTGCCACGGGACCCAGGCTCTCAGCTGGATCCTTTGGGTGTCCAGTGTGCAGAAGATCTCCTGCACTTTTCTTTTGACTCTTTGAATGAACATTATAAAATAATCCTATAAATTATGTGTCCTTTATTAAATATTTTCTCTCGTAAACCCTGACTACAGCAATATCTCATGCACATGAAAAAAACTATAACCTTTATTTGTTTAAGCAGCACACTGGAGGCTACCCTTCCTCTATGGTCTCTTTAATGGAGCCCCTATTCAAATAAACTTGGGAACTGCTGCAACCCAATTGTAGCTGCCCTACCTCATCTGATAAGGTTCCCAAGGCACATTTGCCCATATTAAAATTTCCTAACAAAGGACTCTGCGCCCTTTGTTTCTCTAGCACTTCAGACCATGGTTTCCCCACGCTCCTGCACCACCACAGACCCAGCATCTCCTGATATTTCCTGAAATGCATATTCTTCAATGCAACATTTGGAAATCTTTGACACACATGTATAAACTTCCACCAGGGTAGCTCAGTCCAAAACATCAATCAAATGTTTAATATCAGATGTGACAGAACAACCCATTTAAATGTTTCCTTTTCCATTTAGTTTCCGGAGCCTTGGAGAAAGGCAGAAACCATCCCAATCCAAAGCAACCCAGGCACATTCTCTTGCACTGGCACCCTGGTTCTCCCCTCTGCAGTCTCCTGGCCTGACTGGGTGACAAACAGTGGCTGGCCTATGTGTGCTCATGTTGGCCACCTCACAAGGCTGCCGTGGCTGTGAGTAAAACTCAAGATCACCTCAGAGCTGGCTTGAATGAGCTGAGCTACAAAGCCTTCTTCCACAGCACATCAGCCTGGCAGCCAGCTCCTAGGAGCCTGCACAGGACACCTAACCCATCCCGGTGTGGCTTTTGGCTCCTGCCACTTCAGGAATCCTCTTCAGCATGAATAGGCAGGAGATCTGAAAGGACAACAGCACACAAGGTTGGAGAGGAAGAGGCCCTGTGAGGACCTCCAGAAGATCTATGAAGCAAGATTTTTTCACTTAAAAACCTGCTAGCAATTGGCAAGTCCTTTCATGACACACAGTGCTCAAACTGAAATTTTTTCCTGTGAAATAGATTTATTGTGAATTTATATCACCAAGTTTAGGACAATAACTCTCAGTTGTTTTTTAAAGAAATAAACAAACATGTTGAGAAGAATGGAATAAAAAATGTTTCATTTCTGGTTTCATTTAAACCAGAGGAGGCAAAAAAAAAAAAAAAAAAAAAAAAGGAAGGCACACAAAGAAGGAAAGAATTCTCCAGGTCCCAAGACTTCCTCAGTGGCGCCCTGCTCCTCGGCTGGGACTAGGTGAGGGGAGAAAAGCTCAGGACGGGGTGGCAGTGGAGGGTGGGGAGGAAGGGAGAGAGAGGGGAGACCCTCCTTTAGGATTGTTCCCTAGACTCCTCACTTGCCACACCACACCGCTATGAATGCGCCTGGTCCCTCATAAGACACTGTCGGTGACAGTGGCTCCACGAAATCATCCAGTTACTCTGCTTATATTGGTTACATGTTCCCAGGTGACAAACACAAAGCAGGCAGAGCCCCTGCACACAAGAAACTCAACACACTAAGAAGGGAAACCTGTACAGGAGAAAGGCTAACACAGGCTGGCTGGGGCACACACTGTAACAGGGTACTCTACAGGAGGCAGAGGACCAGGACACCTGCCATGAGAGCCAGCCCACTGCACCTTCAGGAAGATGGTGGGGTTGATTCTGGCCTTAAGAAATGCACAAACCACATTTAGGAAAGAGTATGGGAAGCCAAGAGCAGGAAGAAAACAGCCGACTGTGAGAATGGCGAGTCCCAAGTGCAGCAGGTGGGCAGACAGCGTGAACAGGCAGGAGATCTGAAAGGACAACAGCACCTGAGCTTGGGAGGAAGAGGACCCGTGAGGACCTCCAGAGGCCTGTGAATGCTTGTTAATGTGTGCTAGGCTTCACCTGTGATTCCCGAGCATCTTAGAAGACAGGCAGAGAGGAAAAAACAAGATTTAACACTGGGCATGGTGGCTGTTACACCTGTAATTCCAGCACTGGGGAGAGTGAGGCAGGAGGACTACTGCAAGTTTGAGGCCAGCCTGGGTTACATAATGAACTCATGGCCAAACTGAACTACACAGAAAGGCCCTGTCTCACAAAAAAAATAAAAGTTTAGATTTGGCATCACTAGCAGACTCAAAAGTTGGGTCACTGAACAAGATCAGCAATCAGAGAAGCACTAGGGAGACGGCTGTAAAACAGCTGGTAAGTAAGTAGTGTCCGATTTTCTAAGTCAGTTGCATTGAAGGATAGACTACCACACTGAGGCATGGAAAAGTAGGCTGCAGCAGGGAACCAGCATGCCAGGCATGAGAGCAGCCCCACCGTGTCCTAAACACCAGCCTCCAGGGTCACTGGCTAGCGACGACGTGTGCGACAAGCTTCATGGGCTCTGTGGCTGCATCAGGGGAACTGAAGTGTCTGTTGGGCACGAGCTCCCCTTGATTCAGCCCAGAAAGAAAAGCACCTGCCTGTGCTATAATCTCCAAGTCTGGGATTAAATGGCCTGGTCCTACCAGAACTCCCCTCTAAACTAACTCCCGAACAATTCCCAAGCTCCCTTCCTGTCTACCAGCCTGCAGGCTGAGGAATCCATGCATGTCAGGTGTGGTCGAGGGACTGTTTGGCTCCTCTGAGATTCCTTGCTGAAGTAATTCCCATACTAAGTGTCTGTTCTGGTCTCCATCCACTGAGAAGACCCAGCTGAAACCATCACCTTCTCTCAGTCGCACGATGGCTACAGCCGTCTGCCCAATCTTCTTCTGTAGTTTTGTCTCACTTCTTATTCTGCTTTCCACAAATAGAAGAATATTTAAGGGCTGCCACTCTGCTCTGGTCAGTGCCCTGCTTAAACTCCTCGCTAGTTTCTTCAAGGAATGGGCGGAATCCACGCAAAGGGTGCTGGGAAATTTCTTGCTGCAGGCCATGAGCTCTCATGAACCTTCCCTCTAAGCCAAGCCCAGCCCAGCCTTTCAGGTGCCCAACCCAGAACCTCCCCCTGCCTCTGGGCTCTCAAGGGCATTATCATCTCACAGAGCAGCACTGGCCAGCAGAAGCAGCAAGTAAGGTCTAAATGTGAGCTCAAGTTTTCTGAGAGCCATGACAGAAAAAGCGAAAGCCGGTGAAAGCATGGATGCGTTTTACAACCAACCCTCCATCTTAGAGGTTAGCACCTCAACACATAATCCATATAAGGCTATTTATTAGCTAGCTCGAGTCCTTCTTCCTACATCCTTCACCCCAGAATGTAGTTTGCACTTATGGTTCGACTCCTCACTGCTTATAGTCTTGTGTTCGTCACGCTGGTGACTGACTGTCCCCAGCGCTGCCCTCTGCATCCTTCAGACAGTCATAGCCAAGCCTTGTAGCTCCCTGTCCTGGTCCCACAGAGACTACTGTAGCAAGGTACTCTGGACCCATGGTTTCCGGATGTGGAAATCCCTCTCCCAGCCCTGTGGGCTGACATCCAGGATCAGGCCAGCCTGGTGGGGTTCCAGGCCTCCTTGGGCTGGCACAGACTTTACCTCTCAGTGAGAGAGGTGACAGTCTACCTCAGAGTTTGTCAGATCGGCAGTAGCCCCATTCCTGGGTGGCTCTACTCTGAGGACCTAGTCACCTCCCCGGCTCAGGGCTTACAAGGTGGCAGTTGCAGTTGAGGCTGTCCCTGCCAGCCCTCCTGCTGCTCACTCACTAAGCTGTCTGGACTCCCTATCTGAATGGCAGACCACTGGCTGACTGGAGCATGGAGAGGGCCTATTTCGTTCCTGGGTGAGCTACGGCATGGAGCCCTGCAGCACACGTAACCCAGCGCTGTGGAGAGCAAGGAGGTGCAGAGCATTTCCCTCGCTTCTCTCCGCCAACCGTGTGTACACACAAATGCCGAGCTCACACCACACGCTCACACCCTGTTATGCTTCCCTGGGCGGGCTTCAGCAGTCGCCTGGCATATCTCCTCACTGAGATCAGCCAGTCTGCAAGGGGTTCCAGTCTGCTGCGCTCTTCAGTTCAGAGAAGGCCACAGCCGGAAGAGAAGAGGGCCGTGGGCAGCGGGGTTGAGCAGCTTGGGTCAGGCCCACTTCCTGGCCTCCTCCCAGGTAGAAGAGTGTGTCGCTTCCACAACCTGAGGAGAACAAAGGAAAGAGAGTATTAGGAGGGGCAAACAAGGCTACCACTGGCTTTTTGCTCCCCCACATATTAAATAATCAGTCCTTTTCAAGTACTGTCCACTCCAGCTATAGGACGAGAGGAAAGAAAGGAGGCCCAAGAGGGGGATGCAGAAGAGAAAGATAGAAGGGGTGGGGGAAAACAGAAGGGAAGGAGAGGAAGGAAGGAAGGAAAAAGAAAGGAAAAGCACCTTAAGATAGCAAACCAGCGCAGATTTTTCTCCCCCTTTGGTTTCTAAAACAGGGTCTCCATAGCTGGATATCCCTAGCAGCTCAGGCTGATCTTGAACTCACTAGTAGCCCAGGCTGGGCCTTGAACTCATAGCAATCCTCCTGCCTCAGCCTCCCAATTATAATCGCATGCCACCACTGCAAGGGGTGCTGAGATACTGCTAATATTTTCAAGTGTTACTGGATAAACTCAGAGATAAGATTTTTATGCAATTTATTTTGAATGTGGTGTGCATTATTCAATAGGCAGTTAAAATCTATTTTATCAAATATATAATGAGATGCATACTGTAATTACAATCAACCCCAAGACTACTTAATCTTATAAAACATTTAAAATGTGTCCCTCCTACACTTCCTATTAATCAAAACCAAAATTAAATGCTGGAAGTGGAATTAAATGCTAGCTTCTGGACCAATTCATTTCCAGTAACATATTCCTTTCTACTTCATTGGAGAGTTTGGAGAGTTGATTTCAATGACTAATCAAATTAAAGGAGTTATTTCTTTGTTTTTATACAAAATCCTTATTTATTTCCAAAAGCCAGTTTTAAAGTTCAGTAGACATGCACAAGTATGTTTACTAAAGCAAAACCAAAACAAGCCACACTTTTTGTCATGCTCTGATGGAAGATTTTTGCTACATATAAATAACATTTACTTGTAACAAATTAGGTAATAAGAAACAGCATAGATTTATTCCTGTTTTCACAATTTAGCATAAAATAGATTATTTCTATCATATTCTTTGTGATGTTGCTCTTGACTCCTTTCAGTAATCATTTTTACAAAATTAGAAGTATCCTTCTTACTGTGGTTTTTATATTGTTCCTCAAAACATTTCATCATGTGGATTTGGCTTAAAATTTTAAGTCAGAATTTTTCTTACAGAAAGTAAGGTTGTTTTGTAGATTAGCTTGACAAGGAAGACTAGCTTTGCTAGCCAGATTATGTGCAAGCATTTTCTGTAAGTTAAATGAGCTAAATCTGATTCTGGGAGTTTTAGAAAAAAAAACAAAAACTTTACAGTATGTAATAAAATGAATGCATGTTTGCATAGGAGAAAGTATATTGAAACAAGAACATTTAATTTTACTACAACTTCTTAGTAGATTGAAAAAGACAAACTACCTCCAAGTGAGAGAGACAGAAAAAGAGAGAGAGAGGAGAGAGAGAGATGGGGACGGAGACAGAGACGGAGGCGGAGATGGAAGATGGAGAGAAAGAAACAGAGAGAATGAGACAGGGAGAATAAATTTTGGAAAAGAATTTTTGGATACTAACAAAAATTAAGAAAGTGAATGATTCTAATGATGGGTCACAAATCACTTAGGAAGATTATTTCTTTCATTTCAACAAAACTGAAAGAGAAAAATAATTTTCATTGATGGGCTGCCACGTCATTGTGTAATTTGAGGCATCTGAACTCTGAGTTCAAATAATTGATGAAGTTCTCATAATAAAGCATCTTCCAAGCCTGTCAGCTCATTTGTGGAAGGAGATTTATCAGCATGCATATCTATAAAGCAAAATAAATTTCAATAAAGAATAGAACTGCTGCTGCATCTACTCTAGAGAGCAATGTTTATTATCCAGTTGGGGGAATCAGACCAATCTCATTAAGATTTACAGTCCCAATAAATTTTTACTATTTGTTTAATTTAGCATTGACCAAACTTACATTACATTTGTTATCTTTGTGATTTGTTCCTTGACAATTACCAAGATCATTCATTCAAGAAGTAATCTTAACATTTAGAATCTTAAAATAATATATTATTATTAAAATTTCTAATTACACATAAAAACGGGTACATACTTAACATTCCTAAAACTGCATGTTTAAAATGGCCAAGGGATTGCTTCTCGGCCTTTTGGCTAAGATCAAGTATAAAATGGTGAAGGTAGTAACTTTTATGTTCTATGAAATTAAAAATTAAATTTAAAAAAAATGCCTAATTATCACTATGTTACCTTAGAGGGACAGATTGGTTGATCAGAAAAAGTCCATCACTCCATGCCCTGCCAACTCCACTCCTGCCCCCATCCCAGGGTCACACTGAGATGGCCATTGAGACTAGGTGTGCTGGCGCACGCCTACAATCCCAGCTCTCAGGAGGCTGAATACAGGCCGATCACTGAGTCCGATCTACATAGTGAGACCATGCAGACCCTGTACACCCTGTCCTAAAATACACACACAAAATAAAGGCCAATCAAATATAAAACAATACTGTATTGGAATAAAATTTTATGGAAAATAGATAGGAAGATGAATTTAGAAAGGTTAAAGATGAGCCAAAATTTTCCAATGTTAAAGAATCAACTGGGGCCAGGGAGGTGGCTCAGTGGAATAAGTGCTTCCCTGGCAAGCACAAGGATCTGAGTTCAATCCCCTGTTCTGCCAAAAAAAAAAAAAGAATCAACTGCTCCCAAAAGTTCTGAAATGCCTACAGTGGCTATCAAGTTACTAAAGAAGCCCACTGTGGTTTTTTTGTTTGTTTATATTTTAACAACTTTTTTGGGGGGCAGAACTGGGGATTGAACTCAGGCCCTTGCGCTTGCCAGGGAAGACCTGGCTCACAGTCTGGAATCTCACTGGAGGTAAGGGCTCCTGGAAGGGGATGCCTAATTCCCACCACCTCATTCTTGGTTTTGAGCTCTACAGTGGATCCCAACTACAGCAAGCTTTGAGAAGAAGATGGAGCGGACTGGGCACACTGCCCACTGAGCAAGGTGACAGCCTCAGCAAGGCGGGGGCTTTCCTGGGCTGTCCATAAGACCCCGTTCTTACTAATTGCACCCCAAGAAGTGAGCAACCATTTAAACTGAAGGCACATCAGGCAAAGCTCCAGACACCAACTAATTCTGGAAGAACCAAAACAGGTACTGACTGACCCTGATGGACAGAGACAAGTGATAGGCTACCCCACAGAAGGTGAGCCCCCCAGGGGCTCCTCTGCAGATGCCCGCTGAGACCCCCAGAGTGCTCCTGCCTGCCCTCTTCTCCAGCTCCCCCTCAGGATGCATCCCCAGGAGAAATGAACAGACTTACACTGGTGTGTTTATTGTTTTGTTTTTTGTTTTGGATCAGAGGGGGAGAAATAGGTTTTGTTTCCTTTTCTTCCCAGTTGGCTAAACATGACATCTGCCCCACAGGCTTGGAAAGCAACTTGACTAGCTGTATGAGAGATTAGACAGGACAACAGCCTAGGGTATTCTCTTATGGAATGAGGAAAGCCCTGGCTGCCTTCACTTCTGAATCTGTGGCAATCATCAGGAAAGAGCAGCTGTCAAACTTGCGCCCCCTGCTCCACAGAGGCCACCAAGCTGCTGCCGTCATTCCTTAATTGGTTTATTAATCTATGCAGGACCCACTTCAGTCTCACTGTGCACCAGTACTTAACCAGGGCTGGACTTTGTAACAATGCTTAATTAAGCTCCAAAAGCCACAAGCCCTCCCTTCTCTTGCTTCTCCTCTCCCACTTGGCCAGATCCCAGCAGGAGCTGAAACAAACAAGTGATTTTGCCTCTGCTCCATCTGCTCCCACCTGGGGTGGAGAGGTGAGGGGGAGACATCCAGAAGGAAGACATGCCCACCAAATCTGAGGGCTGGCTGCTGAGCTCCATGGCAGAAAGGCTGCTGTTTGCAGAGAGACATTAATTAAGAGTTGTACAGGGAGAGCAAAGGACAGTGCTCAGAATGCTGCGAAGAGCTTTCTTTCCAGCAGCTCGGACTTGCTTGGGAAGAAAATCTGCCCACCACCAATCATTACTTCTCTAGTATCCTCTGAGCTCCAGGAGACACTGCACCTAGCCTGGGAAGGTGGTGGAGCAAATAGGAAGCCAGGGAGAGGAGGAGGAGATGGATCTGGGAGACGTGAATTTGAAAGTGGCTGATTTGCAGTCTAAGGCTATGTGCACATTTGTCCCATCCGATCCACCGTGAGCCCAGGCAAGCAAGCACCAGTGCCTACCTAGCATGGGGCAGGATGTGAGACAAGAACATTTGGAAGGAGGCAGGGAGGGGGTGGTAAAAGTGGTTGAGCTGATCAGTAGGTGTGTGGACGGATGGACAAAGAGATGGGGATTTGGACCAAGGACGCCACTCACTATTGCCCAGATCTCTGGTGCCAGAAACCAAGCCCCAGCATTCTTCCCACAGAAGCATCTTCTCAGAAGTGCGACTCATACAAAGTCAGCACAGAATGCCACCAAAATAACACCCTTAAGAGGAAGGAGAAGGCTCTCTACCACTTGTTTTAAAGACACTAAACAACCATTGCTTGGATTGAGGAGGTTGTCTTTATTTATCCATCTATTTATGTTTACTGTCCTGTGGACACATTTTTATTTCAGTAAATATAACTAGAATAAACAAAACTGCCAACATCAAACCCACCATCTGAACATTTCTAAACATCTGGATATCTGACGTCATGCTGACCCCAGAGCTGCAGCCTCGAGCAGAAGGAGGGTAGTGCGAGAAGGGCACTGCAGCCCCCCCACCTCTGGCAGCATCTGCATCTCCAATGCTCTGCCCGTTGTCAGGCGAGGTCCAACTTCTCATTTAGAAAATATGATCAACTAGTTACAGGAATGAAAGAAAGTCCCAGGAAAGAGAGAGGAGCGGAACAGGTGAGGCAGGAGCTGGTGGGGTGTATCTCAGAGCCCCTGAACACCTTCAGGAGGTCTCCCCACAGCCACCATGTAGGACGGGCTTGGCTGCCCTCACGCCCGGCCAGCGCCTCACTGTGTGTGGCCAGTTTCACTTGGAGTTTTCCTTTCACGGATTTTAGTAACGCTGTCATGTTTGTGCACTCCAGCGATGTGAGATGGAGACAGAAGGGTAAAAATCTCCCTGCAATACAGCGAGGGAAATCAAGGTCAAGGCAGACAGAAGCTTGCCATGGTGAGGCCAAAGGCAGAGCGGAAGCCCAGCTCCCCGCTTCCGGGTGACGCTTAGGACTTGGGGCTTCGGAGGAGCCACTGTCCGTATGTGGGCACAAGCAGAGGTGGCGCAGGAAGAGGTTTGGACTTGGGAGAAGAGGTCACCCCTTAACGCAGTGCCCTGCACAGCCACACCCACATGTGTCCATGCCCGTGCCCTTTGTGCTCACGACCTAGGTGTTTTTAGAACCTTGAAGAGCAAAGCCCTCGCTCCCCAGCTGCGTCCCCTCCCCTCCCCTCGGCTGCTCACCTTCCTGGCTGGCTGGAACACGTTTCTGTTTTCCATTCTGATGATTGATGCTAGAAGAGCAAACGAGCTCCCACTGCTTTTAAGATGCATTTTCTTTCTTAAGGAGAAGATGGTGTGAGTATTACTTCTCCCCGCCCCCTGCCTGCCTGAGCTGTCCGCCTGCAACCTCAGCAGCCTAGAGGGCCCTTCCTGGAAGGGAGGGGGAACAGACTCCACCAGCCCAGTGACAGGGCCCACGCCCATGTGACCAAGTCCTGTGCCCACTCTGCTTCCCCACCCTGTCCTCCTCTCCAGGGAAGTTCATTGAGACACTAGGCCGTTCCTATGCCTATCATGCCAGTGCATGGACATCAGCTGCCTGACACAGTGCAGACACTGAACGAGTGAAAAAATAAATGAAGAATGAATCATAAACACTAAGGGGCTGCCTGGCGCGCTCAAGCTGCTGAGTTCAATTCCTCATACCAAAAGAAAAAAAAAAAAAAAATTAAGAGCTCAACTTAATGAATTAAATATGTTCTGGGTTTCAAAGTGTTCTCTCCCCTCGCCCCTGCCCCAGTTTTCTGCCTTTGCTACTCTAAGTGGTCCCTGGACCAGCAACAAACATGGACGAAGAGCAGAGTTCCAATGCACCCTGTGTACTGGAAGCTCTGCTGCACAGCTCTGAGCGCAGGCAGGGTGGCCCACAAAATGCCTCTCCAAGCCCTATACTGCACAGTGCTTCTCAAAATGACATCAGGTTGTGACGGCCTGTGAAGGTGAGCTCAAGGTCACTGCAGACCCGCCACACTGATTTAGGGTGGCAAGAGGGGGGCTCAGCTCCTTCTTTCTGTTCCATCCCCTCCCACTGTGCTGCACATGGGGGGTCCCAGCTGACAGATCCAGAGAGAAGCATAGCTTTGCTCTAACTAATTGCCAACAGTTGGCTGAAGCTCTATTCGTTATTCAAAAAGCCTCATTAATCTCCTAATGCCAATGTAGCCACCGTTGTGGGTGCTCTTCTCCCCTCCCACACCGTCACAAGCTGGGCCTCCTGACTCCTTCTGGCAGCATGGAGGTGGGGGTGGGGCTGTGGATTCTTCCTGGAACCTAAGCTAGAGCCTGGGGACAGAGGTCCGGGTCAGTCAAGACCAGCAGAGCCCTGCCCTGGCTGGAGTGGTCCTAGCAGGCTGGACCCAATTCTACATCACCCTGGAGCCTTGAAATGAGAGGGTACTTTCTAGTAGCATCATCAGGAGGGTTAGCAAGCACCCATGGGTGAACAAGCTGCTCTTCTGCTGGCAAATCAAGGAGCTCCTATTGGGAAACCTGGCAGCAAGTTTAGAGGCAGCCACGAGATGCCTTGGGGAAAGCTTGTCAGGATGCCTGAGAAACTGCAGAGCACCACTGAGCCTTACCTCTACGAGTCCAGCGCCTACTGTAGCCTGCCGGTACACCTGAGCCTGCCTGCTCTCCGTGCTGCTGCTGGGGCCTAGCCTTCCCCGGACTCGGTGAGCTCCAAGAGGCGCTTGCCTGCCTCTGGTGCTCAGGAGCCCTGCTGACCAACAAGCAAGCCACCCAGACTCATGCCTGGACCCACGTGGGACAAAGGGTACGAGAGGGGGATGGGACAGAAAGGGAAGATCCCGAAAGGAAGAGAGCTTGAGCTCACAGCTCAGAGAGGCAAGCAGATCAAAATACAGAAGCAAATGGCTCCACAGCTATGGTGGCCAGAGGCCTGTCCCAGGTGGATGGGCCTCTCTGGCAGCCAGACTGAGGTAGCCATCACTGAAACCTCTGTGTTAGCCAGCTTTCCCACTGTTGAGACCAACGCCAGACACCCACAGCTTAAAGGAAGGAAGGTTTGATTTAGCCCACATTTCAGAGGGCTCAGGCCGCGGCCAGCTGGCTTAGGCCAGTGTCCAGCTCACGACAGCCAGGGAAGAGGACAAGGGTGACACCTGAGAGAACCGTGTAAGGCCCGGGCTAAAGCATCGAAGCCCCACCACCATGATCCAGACACACCAAGAGCCTGAGCCTGTGCTACAAAACCACTAAGGTCATGTTAGGTCAGTGAGGTCAACATACCAGGGTTTACAGTCTGTCTCTATTCTGTTTTTTCTTTCCAACATTTTATTATAAAATTTTCAGACAGAACAATTGAAAGAATGATACATGTTCGGTAAGAATGATAGGTATATAGATAGCCGTCATTTTTTGCTGGATTTATTTAAATGTACGATCCTCTGGCCTCTAGTTCCCTATGCACTGAAGAAGCTTCTGTGAGCCAGCCTCCCTCTCTGCAAAATATTCTAGTATTTGTTGAAGCAATACTGCCCTCTGCTGGCCACAGGCTCTCATGTCTCAGGATCAACGGAGAGGTAGAGGAAATGCTGAAGAGGATTCTTCCTGTAATACAGCCCTTTTGTCCTATTTACTCAGAAAGTTAACTTTGCATGAGATGCACCCAGGCAAAGCTGTGGGCACCAGACTGAGGTCCAGCTGAGCTCAGATAACTAAGCACCATGTTAAACCAGCGAACATCTTGTGTTTTCATTTTCCTACAGCCACGAAAATGGTATGTTTACAGCACCCAGGGCTGAAGGCACAGCTGTGGATAGAACACCGATGGCTTCCTGCTTGGTGAACTAGGGGCCTTCATACCCTTTTCTGTCTTGGGTAAAGAAAGGCTACAGAGCAAAGAGTGAGCAAGAATGCAGTTAACTGGATGGATTCAGAAATGCCAGAGCAGAACTAAAAAGCATTCACCTTCCCAAAGTAACAGCTGAACTACCCACGTGGTTCACTGACTTTAGGCAAGTACCTGGGTCCTTGGTGCATGTTCTGTTAGATATTCAAACTGAGGTTTGAGTGTCTCTGCCCATATGAAAGGTGGCTTCAAGGCAGAAGGTGGCACAACTGACCGTCTCAAATGGAGGCAACCAGAGACACAAGTTCCCCATAGAACTGGGCATAAAGACAACCACATCCCCCCTGAGGCCTGTCTTTAGCAGATGTTCCCAAATGTGTCTCAGAGTAGTTACTTGGGAAGTTGTTAAACTAGGTTGCTACCTCCCTGGTGTTAAACCAGGTTGGACTTGCTGGTGTCAGTCCCTTGTCCAGTGTGGAGGGCATGAAGCCTGAGAACCTGAATTTCTAAAACTCTCTCAGGTGACTCTTGGACCAGTCTGGGAATTCTGAGCCTGGCTGTGCTATAATAACAGCGTTTGTGTTTTGGTGACTGTACACCACACAAGTTTGTTTTGTGTTCAGAATGCATATAGAATTGGAGTCAGCGGGCTGTCAGACAGTCACAGGAGATCCCAGGCCAGAAGATGTCCCCTGCCTTAGAAGCAGCAGCTTCCAGACTGTAGGACCTGGTTGTTGTGACCAAGATAAATAACCTAAAGATTCATGTTTGGGCTTCTACCTGACTCAGCCAGAAGAGATATCATAGATTAGTCCCACTCAACTCCAGTGACCAAGACATCTTTGTGACCCAGCCATGTTCCAATAGGAGTCACCCACTTTCCCAGAAAAGGCATAAGTGCTTCAATTCCCAGGCCTCCCCCCGGGTCGTACTGAGATGGCAACCGAGACTGGGCATGGTAGCACTCATCTGTAATCCCAGCTCTTGGGAGGGTGTACACAGGCAGATCACTATGTCTCTGATCTAGTAGTGAGACCCTCAACACCCCAACACCCTGTAGACCTTTCTCTAAAAATACCAAAAAAAAAAAAAAAAAAAAAAAAGGCACAGGTGCTAATGAGCACCTATCACTTGTGCCACCAGTGTCTGAACAGTTTAGGACATTTACATATGGCCAGGTGGGATGGTGGCCAGTGAAAGCACATCTTCATTCTCTTCAGTGCTGGCCACAGTGACAATGATGGTGGTGGTGAGGAGGAAGAGGAAGGTGGTGGTGAGGGTCATGGTGGTAGTGGTGAGGATAGGGAGGATGGTCTCCATAAACAATAACTAGTGAGTGTTCACTGTGCTCCAGGAACTGTCCTAAGTGCTTTTTAACCCTTGTATGGTAAGAGCACTCCATTCTTTAAAGGAAGAAGCTGAGGCAAAGTAAAGTTCTGTAGCTTGCATAGGTCATGGATCGACAAGAGTCAATGCTGGGATTATAATCCAGCCAGTCTGGTGCCCAAGAGAGCCTGTGTTGTAGGCACTGCTCCCCTCCATCACTGACCATTACTTCTCACTTGGAAGAGAGAGCAGAAAAGACTGTAGCGAGAAGACTTGCTTCTAGGTGACCTAGTAGTACATACCCAAATCTTCCCAGTATGAGCACTTTTGTGGAAGGAGCACTGCCACCCAAATAGCTCTCCTGATACACAAAGGGCCTGCTTCAAGTTAAAATGTTACAATGGGATGCAGTTCCCATGGAAAGCCTTAGGGACCCCACTGGTGGCCGGTGTCTGCAAAGCCCACATGGTGGCACAAAACATTTCTTAATGTTTCTTGAATAGTTATCTCCCACACCACAAAAGTAACCCTTCATGGGGACTAAAGGTCCTTCTCAGTCTTTCTTCCTTCCCCCATCGCCTTGCCTGGGTCCTGGCCCACCTTCAGAGTCCCTGCAGGCTGAAGGCCAGCCAAGGTTCAAGCCTCTCCCTTTATGCCACCCTGGGGACAGGGTGGGAACACAGGAAGGGACATCGTCTTAAAACCAGGAGGGAGAAAGCCTCGGGTCTTAGATCTGCACACAAACCTCCTAACACTGATGTCCATGGATGTGCTCCTGAAAGCTCCCCTCTGTCTCGCCAAAGACTCCCACCGCGCATGAACCTGGGAGAGAGCGATATAGGAAAGAAACACCACTGAAGGATGGGAGAGAAACACTTCTGCCTACTGGATTACATGGGTTTGGTGTTTGAGTCCATGAAGGCCAGCAGAGGGCGCTGTTCACGTGCGTCGCCCGGGAGCTGCGTCCCCCATCAAGGTCGCTCCCGGGGAGCTGGGCCTGCGTCATCCCGTCATGAGACGTCTGGCTCAGCCAACGCACAGCAACCTCTGAGGTCCTTGTTAATGCATCAGAGGGAGTCTGTCACTGGCCTCAAAATGTCAGATTTCTTCGCTGGGATTTACAACCCTCTTATTTCTGGTTTTTCTTAATAAAAGTTCACAAACTCCTTGGCAGTAACTTTGAAGCACTGTATTTTTCAAGGCAATCTGAAAGTAGTGGCTGCTTTGTTTGAACAGCTGTCAAAGACACATGCTCAGTGATTTCACCTCTGGAGCACAAGGCAGGCACGCGCCCACACACACACTCATTTACAACTTGTGCCAACAGCTGAGGCTACCTGAAGAGGGTGGCTGCGGAGCCACTGTGTGCCTGTGCAGTTAGTATGCCCTGAGATCTATCTTGGGAAGGGTCTCCTCTGCTGTGGTGTGCCTGGCGATCCTGCCAGCACAGCCCCACAGAGCACTGACTCGGAGCTCTTCCTGTTGCCTCTCCAGGTGGTTACAAACACGAACTACCTTTCCATTCTTGCCAGAGTGCTTGTCTGGTGGGCGGGCAGTAGGAATTGTGCTTTGGGAAGCAGACAATAGCAGCTGGCTCCTACTGGTGCCGACACCACGTTTTCTGAGCACAGCTCCTTAGGGGAACCCCTGGACCCTGACCCCACACTGAGAATGTAAAAGCGCATGAACCTGGGAGAGAACGATATAGGAAAGAAACACCACTGAAGGATGGGAGAGAAACACTTCTGCCTACTGGATTACATGGGTTTGGTGTTTGAGCCCATGAAGGCCAGCAGAGGGCGCTGTTCTAACGTCCACATTGTCAGCAAACCTGTGTATGGGGCATCCAGAGGTTTGGTGTGGGCAGGGGATGCAGGGATCCAGCTGTCCTGAGTCTAACCCCAACCGAGTATGTGAGCTTCTAACCTGGAATCCAGCCCTGACCAGGAGAGGATAGGTCTTCGAGGGCTGCTCCAACAGTGCCACAAACGAGGTGGCTGGCACTGCAGAACTATTCTGTCCCACAGTTCTTTCTGGCAGCCAGAAGTCTGAGGTGAGGGAGTGAGTGGTTCCCCGGGGCCATGAGGCAGTCTGTTTGGCATCTCCTTTCTTGCCTCCAGGGCCTGGCTTGCAATCCCTAGCATTCCTTAGCTTCCCAAAGCTTCCCTGGCATCCTGGCCTCTGTCTTTACATGGCGTTCTCCTGAGTATGTGGACAGATGCCTCCCTTTCATAATGACCCTACTCTTGCGGCATTAGGGGTCCATGAGCACCACATCCAAGCCTAGCTAATGCATCTACATTGACCCCCAGATCTGAATAAGGCTCCTCTAGAATCCTAACATGCTTGGGGTTAGGACTCTAGCAAGTGCACATTGTAGGCCCCTCCCAGGAGAATGTGCCCTCCCCTGCCAGCAGCCTGTGTGCCAAGCCTCCTGGGGATGCCAGTGTCCAGGGTGTAAAGACAAAAAAGCATGAATCAGATCCAGCTCCTCAGCCTTCCAGAAGCATATTGGCACTCTTCCTAGGAGCAGTAGCTTGCATGTCTCTGAGCGTCCTGGCCTGCCCCAAGCCGTACCGACCATAGATCCTTCTCCAAGATGCCCAGATTTTGTGTGACTGCAGCCTGCTGTTCCAGTGCATTCTGCCGAGCTGGCAGCCCCTGTAGGGCTGCACCCTGCCCAGCTCCGCCATGCTCTGCATTCTCCAGCCCACTGCCTTTTCTTCTGCAGCTCTGCAGTTCTTCCCTGATGAGAGTGGCAAACACACACACACACACACACACACACACACACACACACCACCCTGATGTCCTGAACCTTCTTCATACCTGAGCTGTTGGACAGGATACCAGAAATGAGGTGAAGGGGTTGGGAAAGTCTCTTCCCCCTATGAGGGTATGGTAAAGGTCTCCCATAGTGCTTACTTGCTCACTCAAAATGAAAATGACACTCAAAATGAAAGAAGAAAAGGTTTATTTAGCTCACAGTTACTGGAGGTTTCAGTCCATACTGAGCTGACTCCAAGGCAGAGCAGCACATGGCAAAGAGCAAACTTTCATGGCAGTGGCAAAGAGTAAGAGAGCAAAGAGAGGAGTGACAGCAACAGTGCCTGCAGAGAGCAAGTCTGTCTCCCTTAAATTTCACTCAGACTATCCATCCCAGGCCGAGTGGAGCACTCACACCCATAATCCCAGCAGCACTCACACCTGTAATCCCAGTGGATCATGAATTAGTCACAAGCTCTAGAATCCCACCCCATGATTGCAAGAGGCTTTGGGGGGGGGCAGCCAGACACAAACCATAGCTCATAGCATGCTATGTGTGCCCTCCTGCGTTATAGGGTGTCTCTGTCACCTTCTTATCACTGGGACACAATCTCCAATACAGATTAAAGGAAGAAAGAGACATGTTGTCTCATGTTTTCAGTCCATGGTCTGCTGGTTCCATGCAGAATGGCACAGTAGAAGGGGCTGGAAGAGTACAGCTGCCCATGGTGTGGCACACAGAAGCAGGGGGTGAGAGGAGGCCCTGGGGGGGAGCATACCCTCCAGGTCCCTGCCCCAGTGACCTTGTTCACTGCTAGCAAGGCCCCACCTCTGAACAAACATCCAGCTCTGGGCTCTTGGGTGGGCAAATTTGTCTGTGAGTACAGGTTTGCTAACAATGTGAAATTCAGATTCTCTACTTTTAATTTTCCTTATGGGGTCAGGGCCTGGTATTCCTAGAGAGCTATGTGTTAGAGTTACTCTTTCCCCTGGAGGTCACACATCAGCTCAAAGCCAAAGACTACTGCAGGTGGTGACCATCAGCTCTCCTCTCTTGTAGTTACAGAGAAAATCCCCAGAACCAGGCTGCCCTGCCTCTGTGGGCTCCCCTGAATATTGCATTCTGATTTACCCAAACTTGAGTGGTTATGTCTGTACCTCACCAGGGTACTTACTGAGCTTCTTCCCCAGGGTCTACTCAACTTGCACACAAGTAACTTCCAGAAGGTCCCCTTCCCCTTTCCCAGATGAACACAGATCTATTAGGGTCTTGCACGGTCAGAATCTTAATCCATGTAATGCAACCCATCATATCCTATAGACTAAAATGATATAGGCAAGTGTGACACCAATTCAGCCCCCTCCTCTTAAAGAAGCAGTAGTTTAGCTGAGAAGACAGTCACAAAAGAAGATATTTTCAATGCAAAGTCATAAACTGAATGAGAGAGGCACAATGATGGAGCCATGGGATATTGTGGGACTGCCGTGGTCAGTCCAGAGAAGAAGCCTTGAGGAAGTAAAACTGAAGAAATATGAGCTCAGTGTCCCAATTTGAGAGGACACCAGTGTGGCAAGGTGTGTGGAGTGTGAGACAGCAAGGTTTTTGCAAGGGCTGAGCCTGATTATGCTCGAGCCATTGCTTGTTCCCACGGGTACCAGCGAACAAGGGAAGACTTAAACCAGAGCAGTGTGCCCAGTTACATGGCTCAGATCTCGTTCCAGCAGGACAGTATCAGATGAGAGGGGTGACAGACCCTGAGGAGCCAGGACCAGCCCAGAGGCTCCTAATGTAATCCAGTCAATTCATGAGCAATGGAGAATGGACTGTCTAGGTTACTTTTCTCTCATTACTGAGACAAAATACCCAAAACCCAAAGTTAAAGGAGGAATGGTTTGTTTGACTCATAGTGTTTAGAGGTTTCAGTTGATCATTGGCTGGCTTTAAGGTATGGTGGCATGGCAGGGGGACATCATAGAGGAGAAATAGTTCATGGTGGGCAGAAGGCAGCAAGATAGGCAAGGAAGGGCCGAGCACAGCTCTCTGTCTTATCCAGGTTACTCGGGTCAGACAGCACTCACACCTTTAATCCTAGCACCCTCATCCTAACATCACACCATGTATCAATCCCAGCACCACACATGCTAGAGCAAGCTGCCTCTGAAAAAGCCCTGCTATGACTGTATGAGGCTTTGGAGAGACATCCAGATGCAGGCCGTAACAGGGGAATTCAAAAAATATTTATCAAGTGAAATCAGCAACACTAAGAAATTTCTTGGCTATAGAAGGGTTAGGGAAGATGAAGGAGATGCAAGTGGCTTAGACTTCTGGGTTTCAAGTATGAGAAGACCAGAGCAGATGATGACAGCCAGCTTGCAGGGCAAGGATGCTTTCTCACTCATCACCACCTACCCACAGGCTTGGAGTCAGGCCTGAGTGGTTCTCCTCCTGAATTCTCCCCAAACCTCATCCCCACATACCTGCCCACCTGCCTTCCTGAATACCAAAATATTTTTAACATACTAGTAGTTACTATTAAATTGCTAGATGCTATATGATAGACTGCTAAAGACCTAGTGTCCATTTGAAGGGTTCAACATTTAGTGAAATAAATTAATGTTTCACATTTTGGGTATAATATAAGGTCAAATAAGGTATTACTCAATGCGGTGCAGAAGGCAAATTATTTCATGTGGAAGATTTCCACATGAGGACTAAGACATAAGCTGATCATGAAGCCTACCTAGTAATCCTCTAGAGAGAACAAGAACCAACTCTCCAGTAGAGACTGCGCTCTCCTGTCCTGGGTCAGGTTGCCCCTCCCCTCTGGCAAGAACTGTGGATTATGATGGTGTTCTGGATGCCACAGCCACCAACTGTCACCACCCTGTCCAGTTACTGATTTCGTCCTGTCGCAGTGCTCCTGTAGGTTACAGGTAAGATCAACCTGACCTCACAGACAAATGTCCAAATGACTGGGCTAGTGAGCTTCACCAGCTGGCCCTGCCTGTGCTCCCTGGAACAGGGTAGGCCTTCCTAGGTCCTTTCCTCCACTCCAAAAAACCTGCTTTCTGTGCCCCAGGCCAGGAGAAGGTAGAGGTCTCTCCTCTCTCCTGCCCTTTCTGGTGGACCAAGCACCCAAATGTGGGGCTGACTCAATAGCCTGACCTTTTAGGCCCATTAGGTTCCAAGACTGCTGTTCTCCAGTGCATCTGAATGCTGGCCTCATACACCCAAAGCATCTAAGCATACAAGTCCCACCTCTCCGGGCTGGTTGTTCTCCCCGAGGTTTTGCAGCACACGGCCAGAGCATTTTCTCTGCTTCCTCCCAGCTGGTGGAGGAAATGGGCAGGCTGAAAGCTCAGCCTATAAAGTGCCTCTGAGAGAGTGGTGGTGCCAGGCAGTTCCCTGCCCCCATGCTGCCTTCAATGCACTCTGAAGCAGCAGAACTCACCTTGGACTTGGAGGGCCTATTGTGCTGGTTTCTATGCGCTGCACAGAGACAAGCCGAGCCTTTGTTCTCAGCCTGCAGACCTTGCCCTGGTGGTACTGGAGCCCAAAGTCACTCCCTCCTCCTACAGGGGTGCTTTTAATCTGTTTCCAAAGGTCAACTTTAAATCACTACTCTGAACACACTCAGCAACAGATCTGCCGTCCCAATCAAGCAATTGTTTCTTTCCTTGGCAATAGATTGTTTCTGCCAGCCACTACTTATTGCCAGTTCTATTGTTGAAATGTTCTATCTGGAGAACAAAGGCAGAGGAGAGAACATGCAGGTGCCAATGCTGCCACACCCCCCATCTCCCAAGCCTGGGGAGGAGACGGGAGGGGAGGACAGGAGAGCTGGGGGAGAACACAACCAGAAGGGCCTTGTGCTGCTGCTGCTTTTCCTGGGCTACCTGGAGGTACCAGTGTCCCCAGAAGGCTGCCTGGCCCACAGGTCCTAGAAGTCCAGTTGCTCAACAAATGTTCACAAACTCATTAATAAGGAAGGGTTTTCTTTTTGGGTTTTGAGGTTTGTTTTTTGTTTTTGTTTTTGTTTTTGTTTTTTTGCAGAACCGGGGATTGAACTCAGGGCCTTGAGTGCTTATTCTACTGAGCCATCTCCCTGGAAAGTTTTGTGTTTCACTGCACACACACACACATACACACACACACACACACACACACACACGTGCGCGCTCCTAATTAGGCGTGCCTTGGACTTTCTGTAGGGTTAGGAGCTCAGGATTGCTCCCCTCTCCTGTCCTTCTCCTGGGAAACACCTGCACACTGTGAGATCGTGAGCAGATTCCTGACACTTCATGGAGACCCTCTGCCCAGATGATCTCTGTAGTGTCCCAAATTGAGTCTTGTCCCTAGATGATCCTTTCCCAACATTTTCCAAGCACTTAGTGTGTGTTGCTGTTTTAGTTCTTTCAGCGACCCCTCAGATGAGGTTTCCCCTGACACTCATTTCCAGCCCAAGAACTGTCAAGAAAGCTGCCTGGGCTCTTGCTGCTGCGAATAGCACCCAAATCACAGCCCACGCCTGCATCTGCTACCCAGCTTTCTCGCTTCCCACTATGGCAGGGAGGGGCACACAGTGGGACTCTACTCGGGAAGGCACTTCGCACAATACCTGGCTCATTGCTGCTCTGCATCTGGCACAGTGATGGGCCAGGAAGACTGCTGGGGAGTCCTTGTGGTCCCTGGAGTCACTATCACAGGCAGCCAGAGGCTTATGACTCACCCCTGGCAAGTTCTCCAGGGACAGAGGTCCTGGAGTGTCTGCTCTGAGATGTCTTCTCCGGAGGCAGCCTTGAGAGGTGGAGGGGGAGTGACACCCCCACACCTGGCCTTGCCTGGTTCTGTGTGCCTGCGAGAGGACATCCCGCACCTCCCTATTGGTTCTGTTCTACCATATCAGAGATGCAGAGGACAGTGAGGCCAGGCGGAGGACCCCAGAGAAGCAGTCCGCTCCCCTCTCAGCTGCAGGCCTGTCACCGGACAGGATGCCACCACTAGAGGGCAGTCGCAGCTCACTTTTAGGAGTGAGAATCCCAGGCACCCTCCTCCCAGAGATGCCGAGAAAACCCTGCGGCACAGTCATGCTTCCAGAGGCAGGCAGGCAGCCCTTGAGGTGGGTAGCCATAAGACTCCAGCGGGACAGCTTTCTTCGGGTGTTTTTTGTACAAATGCTTCTGTTTCACTTGACCCTGACAGTAGACTACAGGGTAGACTAAGATTGTTAGCCCTGCTTGGCAGACAAGAGAAGGTCCTTGAGATCTGGGTTCAGAGCGGTTACCTGATCACAGGGGAGCTACAGAACAGATGCCAGGGCCCAGGCCAGGCCACACCAGGGCTGCCGGTAAACACGAGGCTGTGGGCCATTTCTGGGCTCCTCTCTGCTGCAGTCCTGGTGTTGTCCTTTCCCCTAAACCATTCCCTGGTCGTTTGCTCATTCCCTAGAGGGTTGGGGAGACACAAACAAAAGAGACAAAAACCAAATTGCTCAGCCGGACACTTTGAAAGTCATAAAGCCTGAATAAGGCAAGTGCCACTCTTGATCTCTCATGGCCCTCACTGGCCTCCTGCTGGATTTTTCAAGGTCACACATAGTGACCTAGGAGAGTCACCACAAGTCTTCTAGCCAGAAAGGTACGCGGGTAAAGATGCACCCAGAGGAGGAGGAAGAGGAAGAGGAGAGTGCTTCCACTGAGCACCAGAAGCATGGGAACTGGCAACATATGAGCCACAACTCCAAAGCCCAGAGTGGTGCATTGTCCCACCCCTACTTGTTCCTCAGACATGGCAGGTACCAAGGCTGTGGTCCTTTGGGAAAAGGACTCAGGCAACAAAGGTGACAGGTGTCGTTAGCCCACAGACACAAAGGCCAACATAGGAGGTAAGGATCAAGCATGAATCCTCTCACCTCAGTGATGCTCCGCCTGCCAGCCGCAGGCTGAGGATGAGGCTAGGGACACCTGGGCAGGACATGGAGGATAAGGACCCAGCCACAGGAGCTGGCTCTGTAGACTCTGACAGAATGGGACTGCAGCACAGCCTCGAAGCAGCAGGCTGTGTGCTACATCCTTTGGGCCCTATGTCCTTCGGGACAACCCCTCATACAGTCCATTGGGACTCTCCTCCTCCAGTGGCTCATGCCCAAAACCTGTCAATCCCAGGACACCCCCGTGCCCAGGTTTTGGCAGAACATGCTTTTCTGCTGGGAGATAGCGTGGGACCCATGAAGAGCCCACGCGTGGGAGCTCATGTTCAAGGTGGAGCCTGGCAAAGCTCAGACCACAGTCCAACACATCCAAGGACAGCAGGGGTTGTGGCAAGTCTGAGAACTACAGGGCACAGGAGGGCAGTGGGCAGGAGCCAGAGGCCACACCCAAGTACGAAGCCAGGCCCTAGCAACAGTGTAAAACATCTATTATTGGAAGTAGATGAAGTCCTTCGTCATAGACGCTAAGTTACCAAGGTGGGCACATCCATCTCCGCCCTCCAGCAGCCTCCACCCTGTCCCTCCACTCCCGCTCAATGGCCTGGCCCACGGCTCCCTCCTTGCTGCAGGACCTGAGGTGGGAAATGCATCACATAAAGGACTTTCGTCCTTTGGAGGCCTTGTCCCTCTCATCATCCTTCCTATACCTTCAAAGCCTCAAAGACCCTGCTACTTTTCCAGTCTCACCAGCTGACATGGAGGCTCTGCTCCCCATGCTCTCCCTGCCGTCGTTCCTATTTCTCTGACTGCCTGGCTCCTTCCTCCTACCAGGACCTTTACACGTGCCGCCCTTTGCTTCTCTGACTTCCACACAGCTAATTCTTCAGACTTTTCTCTTCATTCCCTTTTTCTTCCTGGAGGGTCATCATTTCTTATTTCTGGCCGCCCAAAAAGTACAACCTGAGATTTAATTAGGTGCTAAAGACAATGCATGACCCAATGAGGTGAGAATCCACTCTTCTATGGAGAAAAACTTGTTCTGCCCTTGGAAGCGCACCTCCTTTCTCTCCTCCGACCAGAAGAAGACCCTTGCTGTTCATCCAGAGGGTGAGCAGGATCAGATGCGGGCTGTCTGCTGGAATACCTAGCTCCCCTGGCCACTTCTCCCTCTGCCACCTATGAGCCAAAGGGCTTACTGCGCTCAGGCTCCCTGCTGTCCAGATGGCAGGGAGGCTCCATGACCAATGCTGGCCAGTGCCACCTTCTCACCTTGCCCTTGTCCCCTTCACTCTGCTGTCCTGTTCAGGCCCCTCAGGTCTTCCTTGCTCTTCCAGGCCCAGATTCCTCCCAACATCAGACTCACCTCTGCTGACTTTGCAGATTCCTGCGTGCAGACTCACAGGGACTCTCTGCTTCCTTTTGCACCAAGCTCTGGTCCTCATCCAGGCTTCTGACTCCTGGCCATCCAGCCTGTCTCTCCCACTGCAAGGTAGCCTCAACTGCTCCAGTGAGGATGCTGTGTGTTCCAGCCTCCACTCTTCCTAATCCCACTCCAGCCACCCTAGCACCTCCCAGTGCCAGTCCTCCCTATCCTCAAGCCAACAGGATTGAGTTGGGTCTTTTCTATAAAACTACCCCTTGCATCTGCAGCCTGCAGTATTCCCCCCTGGCCATCTCTGGAGACAGCATGAGAGAGCCAGCAGTATCTCTTGTAGCTAAGGAATGCTGTTTTGGGGGCATGTAGTTGATATAGTTGATCTCTAAATAAATATTTGGTTGAATTGTTGATTGTGGAAAATATAAAAATGAGACCACTAAAGGAATCTCAACCTGGCAAAACTGATGTGTGTGTGTGTGTGTGTGTGTGTGTGTGTGCGTGCGTGTGTGCATGTGTGTGTGCACACGCGCTCGCACACGCGCGCGCACTTTCATGCCAAGAGCTATCTCCCACCTCCTGGGGAACATTCCCAGATGCACCTTCATACCTGTAGTCACCTGTGCCACTTGAACAATGGGTGTTCTCCCCCTGCCCCCAGGCTCTGACAATGGGCCTGAGGCCCAGGCAGGGCCACAGGGGACCTGGCTTCTGATCTCAGCCACACAATGTTTTGTCCTCTGGCACCCAGCGCCCTCTGAACCTATTTCTGGTTCCTCCAAAAAGAGCTCGTTCTTGGCTCTGTGACTCACTGAGGCCAGCGGCATGCAGGGAAAGAGCCAGAGGAGAGAGGATTCTGGTGGGTTGATGATAACAGGTGCTTCCTGGTCCAATTCCACCATTATCAGAGCTTCTCACAGAGAGCAGAGCTGACTGAGTCCTGTACCTGGACAAAGAAAATGCTATGAGCACAGGGACCAGGGCTCCTTTCATGTCCCCAGTGCCTAGGGCACTGTCAGCATCTGGTAAGTAGTTTAAGGAATTAGTGTACAAACACTTGTGTGGGGGGCAGGCTTCAGGGAGGCAGAGTTGGCTGCTGTGGAGGGAGACTTCCTAACATGAGAGTTACTATAAGCTTTATGCAGCTGCAATAGCAGAGCAGGCAAACAGGAAGAGCCAAGGCGGCTCAGGTGGGCAAGTTAGACAATAGTACGCTGTTTGCTCGCTGTCAATACAATAGGAGTCAGCGTTTATTGAGCACTTGGCATGTACAATTACTAGCAAGTCGCATCTAATTTAATTATAATGAGTCTCAAAGGCCTTTCCACCTCCGAGGCAGACCAGATCCAAATAAACACTTACAGAGCCAGTCAAGCTAGAGGGATTGGGAGAAGGTGCAGCGGGGAGGAAATATAGGCGAAGCCCCTGCCCTGAACGAACTCTCAATTCAAGAAAGGAAGCTGAAGTGAAAGCAAACTAGATTTCAAGACAGAAAAAGATTAAGAATGAAAGAAATTCAGCCAGGTGTGGCGGCGCACACATGTCATCTCAGCACTCTGGGAGGCTGGGGTAGGAGGCCCACCAGCTGTATCTTCTTACTAAACAAGCCCAGTGACTTAGGCAGAACTTGTCTCCAAATGAAAAGGGCAGAGCATGCTGCTCTGTGCAAGGTCCTGGGCTCACCCCAGTGCCACTAAAGGAACAATAAAGTCTGAGGAGATACACACACACACACACACACACACACACGAGAGAGAGAGAGAGAGAGAGAGAGAGAGAGAGAGAGAGAGAGAGAGAGAGAGAGAGAGAGTTGTAGATGAAAAGTTTGGACGCAATCCCAAATCACATTTCCTCCTCCATGAAGTTGTGTTTCAGCTACTGTGTTTTTTTTAAATCCATAGCCTCAGGCAGAGATGGGAAAGGGCACTCTGCCCTGGACAGGCAGGGTCAGGAACTGTATAAGAAATGGCATGTCCTAAACCAGTCTCACTTGGTAAGTAGCTGAATGTCCAGGGCTTCTGCTGGGGTAATTTTGTGCCAGGGGACTGTCTTCAGTGATTGGTGCAGGTGTTTGGATTTTATCCCGTAGACCATATTGGAAGTAAAAGCAATGTTCCGTTGAGATAATTCCAACAAGAGTGAAAGCTGGTCTGGGAAGTGTTTTGGTCCATTTGGACTGCTATAGCAACACACCTTCCATGGGATAACTTACAAACAACAGAAATCCCTTGCTCACAGTTTTAGAGGAGAGAAGCTCAAGATCAAGCACTGGTCTGTTTGGTACTTGTGAGGCTCACTTCTGGGCTCATCACCCTCTTCCTCCATCCTCACATGACGGGTGGGGGAAGGCTGCTCACAGGGCTTCTTTTATGGGAATCAAGATGTCACTTGGAGAAGGTCCTCCTTGATACCTTCGCCACACACAAACACCACACCTCCAAACACGGCCATACTGGTGGTTGTGTTTGTGTAAGAACTTAGGCAATGGCCTTGTGACAGTCAACTTTCTCATTGTCACTGGACACAATACCTGACAGCCACAATTTTCCTTTTTAATGTTTTTAAAGAGAACACAAAATACTATTAAGACAGTAAAATTATAAGTGATACAGAATTTCACTTAACAAAATAATATGAATTTCACAGTATTTGTTATAGTGCTCAGTGTCGTCTTCCAACTAGTTGTTCATCTTACCAGGCATGTGCATGCAAAATTGGAAGAAACAAAAAAAGAAAGAGATGCATAAGAAATTAAGAAAAGAAAAAGTACAAACGATTGAAAAAAGGAGACAAAAAAAATTAAGCATTAACTGCTCCTTTCCATAGACCAGCAGAAATCCTTAGCACAGTTGTCCGCACCTACATACGTAGAGATCTCTTTCCTTCACTCTCCCTCCTGACCTTCACCTTAACTCAGTAATCCCTCCTTTTGAATAGGTTTATTCCCTTTTTCCAGAATCTATTGTATCTTTTAAATTTTATTTTTCTCTTTCAGGTTCTCACATTAAGGAGACAATATGATGTCGGCACATGAGGGTCTGAGTTATTTCACTGTAGAGAATGACCTACAGTTGCATCCATTTACCAGTAAAAGCCTCAAATTTATCCTGTTTTATAGCTGAGTAATACTTCATTGTGTAAAAATACCACATCTTCTTTATCCATTCTTCAGCTGGTGAGCATCTGAGTTGTTTCCAAGATTTAGCTATGACAAATTGTGCTACTATAAACATGGGTTCACATATACAGCTGTATGAGGTTTTCAGTTCTTCTGAAAAAATACCCAGGAGGAGAATAGCTGGTTTGAACGGGGTTTCCAATGCTATCTTTTTAAGAAATCTCCACACTGACTTCTATAGTGGTTGTAGCAGTCTGCACTCTCACCAACAGTAGAGAAGGGTTTCTTTTTCCCCTCAGCCCCTCTAGCATTGATATTGGCTGACTTCTTGATGTCAGACATTCTTTCTGAGGTGAGATGGAATCTCAGCATTTTCTTAATTTGCATTTTTTGAATGACCAATAACACTGAACATTTTTTCGTGTATTTACTTGCCACTTGTATTTCTTCATTTGAAAAGTGTATATTCATCTCAGATGCCCATTGCTGGATCAGTTCTTTGATTTTTTAAAAAATTCTTTACGTGTTCTAGATAGAAGGCCTTTGTCAGAGGGACAGTTGACTATATTTTTTCCCAGTTTGTAGGTTTTCTTTTGACTCTGCTGGAGATTTCCTTTGAAGTGCAGAAACTTTTCAAAAAGATGAGATTCCAGCTGTTGACTCTTTGAAGGATTTCCCATGACAGCCACAGTTTAAAGTAGGGGAAGCTTTGCTTGGCTCTAGCTTTAAGGGAATTTGGACCATGGTTAGGTGGCCCTGAGGCAGAAAAGTTCATGCAGAAGGGAGGATAGAGCAAAGTTGCTTAACTAATGGCAACCAGGGAGCAAAGCCGGGAAGACAGCACCAGAGTGGACAGGGTCCAGGGGCAGGCCCGGCCCAAGCTCACCCTCCATGACACCCAGACACACTTGGAAGTGAGCTTCCTTGACCTCAGGGTAGACCCCAAGTGTAATCTGGTTGGTGTTACACCCTGGTAACTGCTGTGGACAGAAACATGCAGACCACAGCAGGAAGGATAGCCACAGCCAGCACTCACTGAGTGCTTCCGACCACCAGTACCTGTCAGCAACTCGCACTGTCTCACTCACCCAACTAATGTAGGAACAAGTTTGGTGATGATCCCATTCTGCATACAGGAAAACTGAGGCAGGTCAATTAAGTCACTTACCTGGAGGGCTATATGTCCAGTTATTGAACAACATAGGAGTCCAATCTAAAAGACTTCTCCAGAGCTGCTTCTAACTGTGCAGCTGCAGCACCTCCCCAGAGCCTAGGGAGAGCTTAGGACATGGTATCAGTGCCCAGAAGATATCATGAGGGCCTGAAGGCTGCAGAGATGAAACTGTAAGCGCAGCATCTCCTTACCGTCTTCATGTAAGGAAGGCAGCAATGCAAATACTTAGTGTGTTCACCTCCATAAAGGAATAGCAGAGAGATGCAGGAGAGACTAGTAAAAATAGTCATCTGTAGAGGGCACTGTCAGGGGCAAGGGACAGATGGGGAGCAGATGAGGCAGTACACCTCATTATACATCTTATGATGTGGCTCTCATGCTGACCCATATAAATGGTCATTTATCCAAAAAACGTAAGATGATATAAAATTAAAAGCATGATTTAAAATAAGATTCAAAGGGATGATGCACAAAGCTGCTTAGATTTAGAAAACAATGAAGGAGTCAGCACAGACAAAGAAAATGTTGGGCTGTCTGATCTGAATGCTGGGGAGGATGGAGGATGGCTAGCCCAGTTGCAAAAGCCCTAGCAGCACAGTAGGTTTATGTTGGTCATGATATGTCCAGGTTTGTGTGTGGGTGCATGTGGGCATTGGATATTGGAGCACCAACTTAGAGAAGCCAAATGGGGGCCACTCGGCCCTAGACAGGGGCAAAACCTGGAAATGAGGGCAAGGGAACAGAGCAGAGGGTTTTGGGAAGAGGTGTGGCCTGGAGTCTGGTGGGTTTGAACTGAGAACAGGATGGCTGGGCTGGGGACCACAGCACAGTGACTGTGGGGGAGAGGCACCCATCAGAGGCACTGAGCTGACCCCCAGCCTTGGGCTCCCCCATCCGCCGTGTATGAAGCATGCTGTGTAGACACTGAGGGTCCCTTGTATCCACCTACCAGCCAAGGCAGACGTCCAGTTCCAATGTGGATGTTTAGAAAACAGATTTTTGCCACTGAATGGCTAAAACAGGGAGCAACTGAGGCAGGTCTTCTGAGAAAGTTTCTCTGACTCTCTGTTATCACCCCATTCAGTGCAGTGGAAACCTATGCTTTTATTTTTGTTTTCACTCTCTTTCCATTCCGCACATCAATAGAAACACAATCACACACAATGTGCACACATGCATGCACACCACACACACACACACACATACACACACACACACCTCAGGCATCAAGGACTCCTCTGGAACAAGCATTTTTCTGATGCAGCTCATTAGGAGCGAAAGAAAGCAGTGCAGAGGAGAACAAGGAGCCAAGTAAGCCACCCTAGCTACTCTTACTCCCCTTTAAGGCTGCCTGGTTACGGTCCTGAGGAAGAAAACCCTTGCATTCCTCCCCTTTAACTGGGCGTATTGTTAATGCTTTGGAGCAGCTAATCCTCACAGACCTGTAGGAGCAGGAGAGGGAGCACCTGGAGCTTGCTTCTTGGATTCTTGATTCTTCCGAACCCCTGGGTAAGGAAAATTCTCTTCTCTCCTCTGAGGTGGGGTTTCCTTCCCTAATGAGAGACACTCCTGCCTAGGGAGTAGGTTTGGAGAAGCACTTTCCCCAGCTGCCTTGGGCTCAAGGGTAAGTTGTAGCCTAAAGGGGTCTGGTAGGGCCTTCCTGGGCAGCTCTGACCCATGTCTCCCCCAAGAAGCTTTGCACTCTGGGCAGGGAGTGCAAGCAGCTGTCATCTGTGCCCTGTGCAGGGCCGGCCGGCGTCCTGGGTGGGCGTCTACAGCTCTCTTGCCTTCCTCTCCTACTCGCCCTTCTCCCGCCAGCCGCCAGCCGCCTGACCCCATCTGTCAAGCAGGGAGAAGCTTGCTCTGCCTGCAGTCTGGGTTGCTGGGAGGGCTGACAGCAGCGGTGGGCAAAAGGAAATCTGTAAACAGCACAAGGCTCTGCACAACCCTGATGCTCTGGCCACAGGGTCCCTGGCCCTGGCCACTGTGCTACTTCTGTCAGCCACAAGACAGTGCCTCCCTGTCCCTGAGGCATCTCCCCTCCCTGGAGTCTTTAAACTGCCCCTGGGTAGTTCTCTGTCAAAGATGCCCAACAGAGGCCTGAGTTCACCAGCACCACTCCTATCAGGGCTATGACCCCTTCTTTCCAAGTAACTTTGACACACAGACACATTAACTCCGTGGTTTCCAGAGGTGGCTGTGGGCTGGAGCTGTCTGGCTGTAGTGTGTGCCTGGCTAGCCTCTGACTTCGGAACCAGATAACCTGGTGGTGAGGAAAATGTCCAGGAAAACTGAGGAGAGTGGAGCAGACTCAGAGTAGGCAAGGTCAGGCGCCAGGGACAGAACCAGACCTCCATCATTCCACTGCCCAAACTTAACCAGGACCGACAGTGAGACCATCGGAAACAGGCCAAGGCACAAAGTGCTTCGTAATACCTGATTCACAGCTTACAGCTTGCAGCATGCCATTCATTCATCTTTTAAGGACAGTCCTTCGGCTCGGGAGGGGCACTGACTGCGTCCCCCTCAGTGTAGAGGAGACCCCAGAGCTCAGTGGTTAAGCTAATTGTCTAGGCTCTCAAAGCTCAACCTCAGTGACATCTGTTTGAGGGTGGTAGTATCTGAACCCAGGCCTCTGGGTATTTCAGTGACCTTTGCATAGTGATGCAGATAGCTACTGTGTGTGGACCATGCGTGTGGTGTGTGTGTGTGTGTGTGTGTGTGTGTGTGTGTGTGTGTGTGTGAAGATGGGGAAAAAACTTTAGGAAAAGCCTGAGGTCCAAGTAAGGAAGGATTTGAACTGGAACACAGAAAGGCTCAGGTAGTGGGTGTAGGGTCCCCAGAATTACCGCTGAACCTTCTGCATATGCTGAGACTCAGCCTAGGCACATGCGGGGGGAACCAGGCAGGTGTCAAGTTGCAGGACAGTGTGACACAGAGGCAGGTGGAGTGATTTCCCAGTAGCCACTGCCAAGAAAGAGGCAACAGGTTACAGAGCCTAGGGACAGAGAGCAGGGTAGGAGTTAGGGGGCCTGGGGCACCCACTCAGTCTCTTCCTGACTACTTGGTTGGGGCACATGTCCTCTGTACCATTGCCAGACAATGGCTTTACCTTGAAAGGTGGCAGAGAGGCTCACTGCTGCCCAAGTGCCCAGCACAGGGCCCCAGCCTGGTGCTCCTGGCCCACAGCTACAGCACAGCCAGGCTGGAAGGGAAAAGCATCCTCGTCTGAAACGCAAGCACCTCCCTCGCTCCCTCTCCCCCATACACACGCACACCCAGACAGAAATAAATCGCCACAGGGTGAGCAGAACGCAGAACGCGTGCAGTGACGGCGCTCAGCTGCGGGCTGCCAGACCTGGTGGTGGAGTGAATGAGCTGCAGCATGAATGAGAGGGGGAGCCGCTGAGTTTGCACACCAGCTTCGTGCCTGGTGCTACAACCGCAGGCACGCAGCCACGGTCAGCATCAAGGGGCCAGGCCAAGCATGGCCTGCATGATGGCTAGCTGCACACAAGCATCCCAGCCAGGTCACCAGGGAAAGGCTGGGAACACAGAGCTCTGTCCCAAGCTCGGGCTGTCCTTCCTCCGTGCTCCTCACCATGTGACCCTGCTCTCCCAGCCTCGGTGCAGAGCATGACTGGAACATTTAATGGGAATAAGCCCGAGACTGTGCAGGGCATCTTGTGCATAGGTCAGGCTGAACCACAGCGCACAGCACCTGCTCAGCATTACCCTCAGCAACTCCACAGCAGGGTGCCCGGAGAGACTAGTCCACTGCCCCCAGGAAGCTGTTGGAGCCCTCCTGGGGTACAACACAGCCCTGGTTCCTTGAATTTGGGGTCATGGTGTAGGAAAACAGTATGTCCGTCAATCCTTCAGAATCTCTGTGAGATGAATGCTCACCCATTCAGATGGATGGAGGCCCTGGGTCATGTTGAGTGGACAGCAGAGTCCTTCTGCTCCCCCGACTTACACTGCTATTGAATCCCTTGCTCTTTCATGGGGCTTGATGCCCTGTTCATGTGTCCGTCACATGGGCTCACTGCATGGCTCCGTAGAGGCTCTTTGATACTTCTGCTCTCAGAAGGGATACCAGGAGGCAGAACAGGCATCATCACTCCCATTTGGCAGATGTGGAGACTGAGGCTCCATACAGCTGAGAGGGCCGGAATCACTCTGTTGCCACCGCTTGCTGTGCCACTAACAGGCTCTAGAAAATGCCTTTCCTTTGCTCTGTGAGGAGCACATGGTAAACCTTAAGAACACATGAGTTCCAGCCTGTTACTGCAGAAGGAGTGACGTCTTAAACTCCAATGTGGGTTTGCACCTAAAATAAACTGCAAGAGGCAACTGAAAAACCTTCTTCCTCAGTTGTTCTGTGAGCAGAAATAACTAAGGCTCCAGAATAGAGGACCAGCGGGTGGCTGGGAAAGGAGAGCAGGGTCCAGAAGTTACAGTCTAAGGCCTATCTCTTCTTGGAAAATTTAGTCGTGGGGTGACCATCATTGCCAACACAAGCTTGGGTCCAAAGCTCGGCTCCTTTCTGGTGTCCTCGTAGTCCAATGTGGCCAGAGTTCAGGAAACTGGACCCAGGGCAAGAAACTCTCACACATTTGCCATTCGCCCTATTGCCATCCCTGGGGTCCAATCTCCATGACTCTGTGAACCCAAACCAGGAAGCAGTGCACACTGTTATTAAAGCTGGTTCCGCTCATAGCCTCCCTCTTGGCTACGGGCCTTCGGAGTTGTTCACACTCAGCGTGGGAATACCTGGGCCAGGGAGCAGAGTTTAGAGCAGTCCTAGGTAGCCTGGTCCTCAGTGGTAGTCACAGAGCCAGGTGAGTTCAGGAGCCAGGGATGCCAGGCCTGAGCCCCAGTGCCTGGCACCTCCTTGCTAAGAACCCTGGCAGAGAGCACTGCAGTGATGCCCATGGCCAGGACTGAGATGCTCTGTGGGGGTGTGGGAGTGCAGAGGTGCCACCAGGGTGTCCTCCTTGCCCGCCCCACCTCCTCTGGTGTGTTTTTGCCAGATTCAGGGCTACAGTTGGTTCTGCCTGTGATCCTCGGTACTGGATCACACTGAGTGCCTTGGATTATAAGGTGAAACTTGAACAAAGCCAGGATACAGTAATAGGAGGGCGACCCTCGTTCCTGTCATGAATCTTCAGCACCCTTGGATAGGAGTGTTGGCAAGGAAGCCACTGTACAGAGGAGACAGGAGTGAGAGTCCAGAGAGAAGGTCCAGGCAGCCTGGCTTTCGAGGTGAATCACAAATTGAATTACATGATGGCAACAAAGAGGTCCTGGCGGCATGACTCGTCTGCTGTGAGCTCTGTGTGGGACCCCAGCTGCTCCTGAGACCAGTCGGCCTGGCAGAAGAGAGAGGTGTGTGGAAGGATCCTGCAGAGGCGCCTGCCTCATGGGCC
The DNA here is from genome assembly GCA_004027165.1 of Ctenomys sociabilis. Taxonomy (NCBI): domain Eukaryota; kingdom Metazoa; phylum Chordata; class Mammalia; order Rodentia; family Ctenomyidae; genus Ctenomys; species Ctenomys sociabilis. The sequence goes on from PVKA01008037.1 coordinate 36,186, forward strand.
AGCACCCACCCCTTACCCGCACCTTATTGGTGGTCGGGCTGGCTGCCACCAGGATCAGCCATCTCTAGAAGGACTGAGAGTGCAGGCCTCAGCAAAGCTCCACCTAAAACCACACCGCCTCCCCTCTAGGGAGAGCTGTCCCTCTGCAGCTTCACGCCCAGTTGCAGTTCCCTGCAGACACCAGAAAGCAAGCAGTACCATCACGCAGTACGATGGAGCACTAAGAAGGAGTAGGCAACACGCCAAGCCCGAGGGGCAATAAGACAGACGGAGTCCTCACCTTGTGGAGCTCCTTCCCAGGGCGGGTTCTGGCAAGCCAGCTGGGCGCTGCAGTGTCAGGTGTGCTACGCAGGGAGGGGTCAGCTGGCCTGGCATGGGTAGGCGACTTAGAGAGCGTAGACAGAGGTGCATTTTCACACATCCCGAGGTCACTTTGCTGACCAAGGCTGATAGCACCCAGGTCCCTAAAGGGATGATGATAGCAGGATGATTCTATGCTCTGTGGCCATCCTGCCCTCTGGGTCATGCCATAGGCAGAGCCTCCCAGTGGCGACCTCACAGAGGGGCCACACTGCTCAGGTGGCCTGTGACAGGTTCCTTCGGGAGCACAGCAAGGAAAATATCTACCCACTGTCCTGACCCACCTGAAGCCCAGAGCCCCTGCAAGGTCACCCCTGACCGAGCTCCTCCAGCAATCTTCCCCAGCCTTATCTAATGTGGGCTGAACCTTGAGTGTGTCAGACATGGGGATGACACTGGGGACTCCGAGTGCAGGAACATAGCCATCCTTTCTGCAGACCGCCGACCTGCTGGTCTCTATTTGCACACCCATACTTGCTCCTTCTAGTTGGGCTGAAAGTGCCCCCAAGGGCAGGCTTGTGTCACAAGGATGTCAATGTTCAGTCTAAGGAGTAACAGGAGGAACCCAGTCAGTGCTTGCCCAGCGAAAGAGTGTTGCCACGAGGACCCAGAGACGGTCCCAGGATGCAGCCACTGCTGCAGGGTCATCAAGAGCATCTCACCACGCTGAGGAGCAAGGGCCTGAGCCAGCCTCTGCCACCCTTAGCACCCACGCTCTGCCTGAGAATCAGCCCAATGTCTGAGAAGTCCGTGGCAGCCGCTCCTGATCTCCGCAGCCCAGTGGAGGTTGTCACCAGAAATAGAGGGGTAGAGAGTGCTTGGGAAGCAAATGTGAGCCGTGCTGTGGCTCCAGACTTCTCAGAATTTGTTTTCCTCTCCTCTGAAAAGACTGAGATTGCAGAACTCCCAGAGGAAGGAGGAGAAGGCTTTCATGGAAAGAAGCAGGATGTGTGCAGGGAACAGGGCCGCCCTCGGGGGGCTGCCTAGGACCCTCCACATCAGCAAGGGGCTGCGAATGAGAGCAACTGGGAAGCTGAGGCAGAAAGAGCCCAAGTTTGACCTCACCTTAGGCATCATAGCCCCTCAGCGAGACTGTCCTCAAAAATAAAATAAGAAAAAAGGCTAAGGACATAAGTCCGAGCGGAGGCAACTTCACATACCTGAGGTGGGGAAGTCGCTGGCAGGTGTGATGTTCAGATCAGGGCTCTGGAGCCTTCCGCTCTGCACCCACAACGAAACTAAGTGGTTAGGACTCTGTGTGTGGGAGGAGGGTGGGCGGGAAGATGTTTTCTACGGCCTCTCCTAGGCTAAGAATACTATAATTTAAAAGCTATTTAAGACAGACAGGGCAGGAGGAACAGTGAGTTCCTAAAGTGGTTGGGCTGCCAAGAGCAGCGTCGTTCCGCAGGGCTCCAGCAGGGGGCACCGGCGCGCCTGGTCATCTCCAGCAAGGGGCTGTGTGGACGTGAGGAACCAAAGTGTGAGTGACCTGTGTGCCCTAGGTCAGGGCCCTGGGGGAAGTGCACAGCTGTAGTGTGTCCCCCAGGAAGACGCTGTCCCCCAGCCTGGGCCAACTTAGCCAGCCCCTCCACACGCCAAAAGACTGAAGCCTGGACTTTCTGACCCCATTGGCCTGGGATGCACCAGCTCCCTGTGCCCAGCACCCTGAGAAATGGAAGCAGCCAGAGTTGGGGCATGGAATCTGCAGAATGGGCACGCCCAAGCATATCTCCTGCCTCCTCCGGAGAGCATCCAGCCTGCCCCCAGGAAGTGACCAGCAGGGACTCCCACATAGAAGGGCCCAGCTCAGCCTGACCCCACACCTGTACTCTCCCGAATGCCAAGCCGCGGAGACACAGACTTCCTGTTGTTCTGGGGTGTTAGAAGGCCTCAGCGATCTGGGCACAGGGGGCATCACCTAAGAGGTCACTGTGAAGACCACCTGGGGACCCTGAACACTGCTGCCCTAGCTGGTGGCCCGGTCAGGCCAGCAGAGCCTCCCTCCGATGCATCCACCTGTTGCCCTGCCATGCTCGGAAGCCTGGGAGGCTCACTCGCTGTAGATTCTTCTTCCAGAACTGCAGGCCATTGCCCAGGGCTTGCCAGCCGCCCTCCTCCCCTACGCTGCTCCCTGAGCCAAGCCCCCGTGGGCTATGCCCTAGAAGTCTGCCCCACACCCATTTCTTTGCAGTAGCTGGTCTTGGAGGTCACGTAGAGCTGCGAGTTTGTGATCTGTTCCTTCCGGAAGACACGTTTCACACACCCTCTGTGTGCTCGGCTCCACAGGCTGCCCGGAGCTGACCCATGGGGGGGCCTTCCTGGCCCTTCCCTCTGTGTCTTCACCATCCACACTTCCAACAGCACACATGTGTCAGCATGCTGGCTGCCTATCTCCCAGCAGCCCTAGGAAGTTGTCCCAAATCCTAGCATTGGGCAGGGTCCAAGTGCTAACAAATAAGTGTTGGCTGTTGAAGAAAACTATGACTGTACTCTGGCTAGAGCCATAATCCTAACACTCTGGGAAGCTGAGACAGGAGAAGCACATGTTTGAGCCCAAACTGTACAACTTAGAAACTTGGTGAGACCCTCAGTGTCTCAAAATAAAACATGAAAATGGGCTGGAGGTATAGCTCAGTGCAAAGGTTTCATAACTTGTACCACTAAATGAATAAATAAATAAAAGGTAACTCCAGAACTCTGACACAGAGTTAGGACACAATTCAATTCAGGTTGTAATGAATAGTTATTGTCTGCACTACATGAGATGCCATAGAAGCTGCAGAGAAAACACAAAGCTCGTTTATTCAAGCCATAATAAGTAGGGGAGAGGGAAAAGGTGAAGAGGTGGTGCTGTGATGCCAGTAGAAAGGCAGGCCGGCTCAGAGGTCTGAATAAGCATTTTTGAGGATAGTTTAGCGATGCAGGAGACGTGCAGCTCACGCCCTGGGAGGCGGTGCACCTACCACCTTTCCCTAACATGCTGCTTGCAGGTAGGGTTTCCACTGTCGAGTTCTGACTTCTTGAGCACCATGTGGGGGTAGCAGACAGTCAAGGAAATGTGCTGTAAGTATTTTCAGAAGCAAACAGGGCTGCGTGTGCACACTGATACTGCAGCAGTCCAGAAGGCTGAGGTGGAAGCATGCCCCCAGCCTGGGCAATCTAGCAAGACCCTGTCTCAAGACAAGACAAAACAAAATAAAAAGTGAAATAAAACCAAAAGCACTGGGATGTAGCTTATGTCAGTCCCCATTCACATCTCACACACCTTTGGGTGAATGATGTGCTTTAGATTCTTCTGCAATCCATTCTCCCACTGCTGTAGAAATCGCAACTTGTTGATCAGACCTTTGTTTTTCTCCTCCTTCATCTCTCCTCCAACCAAGCGACCCCAGCAGCTTCCAATCTGGAGGTAATGGGGCGAAAGGAAGAAGATGACTGCAGCTCCTGGAAGAAACAGACCACCAACATCCGGAAGACCTTCATCTTCATGGAAGTTCTGGGCTCGTAAGTGCTGTGCCACAGGCTGTAGTACACAAGCTACCTGCAGCTGAGGAGATTCAGTCTCAATAGTTCTTAGGGACTTGGGGAGAGCTGCACAGCCTGCAGGACAATGGGCTGGGCTGGGAGAGGCATGAGCCCACAGGGGATGCCAGCCTCAGGTTCTGCGCCTTCCGTGCCATCACTGTGCATCTGAATTCCTATGGCCTGCAGTGCCTGTGGCAGCCCCTGATAGAGATTATGTGGCTGGCGGACCCCAGACAGCCTGTCTGCAGCTGCCTGTCTGCCTAGTCAGGCCTCTGCCCCAGGAGGCTGCCTCTCTGCTCTCTGACACAGGCTGCCAGTCCCAGCTGGTCAGCTAATTAGGCGGCAGCGGCACAAGTCAGGCCTGGGCGGAGGGAAGTGGGGCGCTGGCTGTCCGTGCAGGCAAGCTTTTCTCCCACCAGCTCTGGCTAAGTGTAGCTTCATGCAGCCCTAGACAGGAGCCAGTGAGCTTGCTGTAGACAGAGCAGAGCTGGGCATGGTGAGAAAAGACCCCTGCTCTCCACCCACTCAGAGACAGGTTGGCAGGCTCTGCATACACAGGGGCCAGAGCAGTGGTCATCAGCATGCTGGCTGCCCATCAGAAGGCTTCTGCCAAGACAATGTGGTTGGAGAGAGGATTTCAGCTGGAGAGACAGGCCCATGAATGAATCAGAGTTCGCTAAGCATATCCAAAATCAAGGGAAGTGGGAAGAAGGAATCCCAGGCTGACAAGAGAGTGTCCATTGTCCACTTAGAAGCCTCCCATCACCTTTGGTGAGCCAGGTGCATCTCCTCACAATGCTCCATGAAGTCTGCTGCATAAGTGTCTGAACCTAGAGGGACAGCGGGATCATGAGAAGGCCTGTCACCCCACCCTTTCTCTGCGATAATATTGATACTTAAAGAAAAGCTGAGATAGTAACACAGTATAGTGACCACCAATATTCCCGCCACCTAAGCCCACAGTTACTAACATCTGATGCAGCTGGTGCTTCATATCCTTGGTTCAGTATCTACGAGTCCAACCAATGGAATAGCCAAGATCGTGGGAGTGAGGTGGGGGTTGCACTGGACCCAAAGCTGCTCCACTGAAAATGCTCTCAGTGGAGCTCTCAACCCAGCTCTGATTTGGGGACAATGGCCAAGTCACAACAGTCCTGCAGTCAGCATTGGATGAGGCTAAAAAGGAAGCACTTCTCCAACCACTGCCCTTGTACACCAGCTTGGTGCTCAGCAGGGACACAAACACCCCCACACCACAGGTGCCATGGTTTCCAGAATGAGGTTTGATGGAGAGAGAAGTGGCTGAGAACCAAAGAAAAAAAGTGCAGCCCGGGTCCCCTGCAGCACACGCTGCCGGCCCTGAAGGCCCCGCCCATGTCACCTCCTGATCCATGTCACCTTTGCTGTTCAGAACTAGTTCTCTACTCCCCACCATTGCAAAAGCAGGTGAGGGCCTCTGATCTGCTGCCTGTACTCCCTGCCCACACACACAGTGTGGGTGACTGCAGTGTCCCGGGGGCAGCAGGGCAGCAACATTGTCTTGAGTTGCCACAACTGCACAACTCTAAGAGGCATCACCTCTGTACAGCATAGGGTACATGGTAGCCTCACCCTGGGCAAACCCAAGGCCCTAACTTGATGTCATTCTCTAAGAGGCCAAAGAGTGAGTGACAGCTGTGGGGCATCCAGCATGGTGGGAAGCAGGAAGAACTCTGCGGCAGGTCCTAGGGCTCCATGGCTCAAAGGTCACTTTGAGGCCACATAGCTCTACTTCTATTGCACAGATTTGGAAAGTGATGTCTAACCCTGAGATGCACACACAACTAATCCTAGCTCAAGCTTCTCATCTACCCATCCCTTAAGTAGATGTTGAGATGCTTTCTTTATGCAACCCGGCATAGGACCTGGTACCCACAACCGTCTTCTGTTATGCCCACCTGCTGCTCCATACCTTTACACTTTTCCTTCTGGTTCCCCCCAGTCCCATCTCAAACATCTCCATCTCCTGTTTATCACTGACTAACCTATTCACCCCTTAAAACTGAGCTCAAAGGTATTTTTACATCAAAGAGCCGTGCATTATGTGTCCCGTGGCTATCCAAAACGGTCACTTTGTGCGGCTTTGTCTAAGTTTCCCCTTTTCCTAACAATCTGTCTGTTAGGGAGTGGGGAATTGTAGCAATTGTCACAGTAACACCTTGGGTCTTCAAGGTGAGTGGCATCTGCCAGCGCTGGGCGGCACAAACCTTCCTCACTGCTGCCTGATGGATAGTGTAGTAAGTGCTTTCATTCTCTAATCTCGTGAGAGTCTCCTCTCTGTGTCTACAACTCTACGTGTAGACACAGAGAGGAGACTGGGTTCTAAGCCCACCACAGTGTCCAACAAAGGTCATCATCTTGCAGCTGCTTTCAAATCAAATCCTCATTGTTCACTTTTCTGTGCTCCTCCCCAGCCTCTGGGCCCCTCAGAATGGAAATTCACCCACCTTTTCATCTCCAGTGTCTAAGACTTGGACACCTGGGGACCCCGCAGGTGCTCAGATTTGGGTGGAAGGGACTCATGGCAGGGCGGATGTGAAGACCAAGCTCTGATGACTCCAATGAACTCTTTTCTAAGTGCATCCTCTGGGAGCACGAGAATACCCAGGCCTAAGAGGCCAAGTGTCATCTAATGTGGATATTAAAGTCCTCACAAAGGCTTGACCACCCTCCACCCTTATCCTAGAATAAGGCAGGGGAGAGGACAGGTCTTCTTCATCTATTCTGTCTGCCCTTGTGTCACCAGCTATTCCTGCACTGGTATTCCAGTAGTGATAACAATGGAAACATCTAGAGCATTTGGTTTTATTAGATGTCAGGAATACTTTCAGCACTCTATATATTTTGGCTCTTTAACTAAACAACCAACCTTACGAGTCACAGATAGTCCATATCCCCACATTTCAGACGGGGAAACTGAATCTTTAAAAGTGACTTGTCACCCAGATATCTAAGGTTCTGACATGGCCAATCAGAAAGAGCCTGCACCCTAGCTCACCTGCTGTTCTGTTGGCTTCCATCTGCTCTGTCCCCAGTAGCCCCCCAGAAGCTTTTGAGCTCTGTTATTAGGCTTTGTGGGTCCCCTGCATAAAGGAGGATGTTGGGTCTCTTTGTGCTCTGAAAGTTGCTTCAGATTGGTTATCACCTTCCAAAACTAACAAGCTGCGTCTGAGCCTCTCCCTGATGCCTCAGCCCCTGCCACTCCTGCGGGATGCACCACAGCACGTTGGGGTGGACTCTGTGATGATTTCTCTTTAACGGAGGAACCTCTGCAGCTAAAGCAACATATTTGGGAGTTGTCACGAAACTGTATGAGCAGGCAAAGCACTTGCCTCCCCCGATCCCAGGCCAGATCTCTTCCTTTCCATAAGTTCTGTGACAGAAAGAGGACCCTTGCCCATCAGATAGGCCCTGCCACCCACACAGCTCATCCCAAGGGAAACCCCTCATCAGCTGTGCCCTCCTTCATCCACCCCGTCCCCCCGCTTCCACAATGTTCCCTACCCCATCAGAACTAAGTTCTGTCTCTTGGCATCTTCCTCCAGAGGAGCTTTCTCAGAAGTGTTCCTGGTGAAGCAGAGGGTGACTGGGAAGCTCTTTGCCCTGAAGTGCATCAAGAAGTCACCAGCATTCCGGGACAGCAGCCTGGAGAATGAGATTGCTGTGTTGAAGAAGTGAGTTGGTCTCAGGGTGGCTCACACTCTTCACAAGTGACCTTCCAGCGGTCCTGAGCTAGAGGGCCACACCTGGAGCACTGCTCCTAGATGAGCTGGCGGATCATTTTTGTCAGTCACCTCAGTTTCATCAGACAGCTGTCTTGCCTGAGGTATTTGTCCAGCAAATTGACCAGAGAGTGCACTGGTGGCAGAGTCAGGTCGTGCATGTGAGGAAGAGTGTAATTAACTCAAAGGAACAGAAGTCAGGTGGCCGTTAGAAAGAATCAATAAGAAGGAGGCAGCTTCAGACTTGGAAATTAGCCACTGTTTTGTCCAAAGCAAATGTAGGTTTGGCACCCTGACCATAGGGTAGAGTCTACACTAACAAACATTCACATGTCGCCAGTGAAACTCGTACAAAGAGCCCCTGTGGAACTCCCAGGCTGCACCAAAGTTCTGTTCACTGCACTGACAGGGTCAGGACCATGAGGACGAGACAGACAAAGCTCCTCCTCCAAGGAGCACCCATGCCCCAGGTAGAGGCTGACCTGCCTTGCAAGCCCCACCCCCATCTGATGTGAGGACCTGCATAAAGCACGATGTGGAGAAGGTGGGGAGGCACTGGCCTCTGAGGGTGACTTAGCAGTGCAGGATGGGAGACATATGTTCGGAAAAGGACCTTGATGGATGAGTAGAATTTTGTAAACAAAAGAGGGGCAGTGTGGCAGGGGAGTTCAGACTGAGAGCACCACCAACTTTTAATGTCATCACCATCATGGAAGTGCAGAGACTGCTAGGGAAGAGGGGGTGCTGGAAGCCCCTGAATGGAATGAGGAGCATCAAAGGATGGGAAATGGAACTAGAATATTGAAAGGCCCTCATTTCAAAGGTGCCGTGCCAAAGGATGTTGGCTCTTTTCTGTGGGCAGAGAGAAGTCATCAAAGGATTTTAAAGAGGATTCATAATTGGACTAGTATTGAAGAGCCATCTTCCATAGGCATAGGAGAGATAAGTTGGAGGAGACCAGCAGAGAGGGTGTGAGGCCTGTTACAAGATTTTCACAGTGATAAGCATGGGAGGAAGAAACAAGCAAAGGTAGTGGCAGGATTGTATGGAGCGGGGACAGCTGTGCCAAGAACCATTTCAGAAAGCAGTGATTGGGTTTGGGGTTGACTTGTAAGAATACAGAAGAGGAATGTATCCAAAATTATCCTAAGACTGAGCACACATCCAATAATGGGACATGGCACCATTTCTTAGGGAAGAGAACAAAGAGAATAGATTGGGAAGAAATTGGTTGGAATACATAGAAGACAGGCATCCATATGTCTTTGTAGGGAGGTGTCTAGTAGGATACTGAAGATAGAGATCCACACACCAGGGAGATAAGGGTGGAGAGAGAGGTTGTAAAGCCACTGAGAGTAAAGACCATGCTATACTCCGCACATTTTTTTTAGTGAATGAATAATTAATACATTTACATTGGCGTGGGTGGCCCATGAGTACACTTAAATCGATCAAGCAACCACAGCAGCAGTTCATGATTTTTAAAGTGTCTGAACGTGGACAGCCACTGTGATGTGTTGGCTAACCCCCAGGCACCGTAGGAAGCATTTGCAAAGTATTGTCTCTTCCAATCTTGATCTAGCCCTGTGAGAGAGATGCACTTTTCTTATGAGGAATATGAGGGAGCTTAAAGGATTGGTAAAAACCAACTCAAGTTTCCCGGTGAACACATGTCTGCACTGGATCCGAACTCAGAGCCAGATGGCTCAGTCTAGATTCATAGCCCTTGTGCTCCATAACCATGAGTAAGACTTCCTGGAGAAATTCCTCCTCCATGGCACGAGTGCCTGGGAAGCCAGGCCCTTTCACTAACATGATTACTATGCTCTGCTCATTCTCGGAGGGAAACACAATGTGACCTCATGCGGGGATTCCTGACCACAGCACGGGTGACACTCTGGGCTGCCTCGTGCCTCCTGGCGTCAGGCTTTCCTGTGCATTTCTGGGCATCTGTCTGCATTCCTGCCTCCAGTAGTAACCCCCAGGCTACAAGAGTGACCGCTGAAAATCTTTGCACATGTTGCCAAATGCTCCCTAAGGAGTGAAAAGCCCCCCTTGGTTAAGAACTGATCAATTAAATTATCCCACAGAAAAGAAGGCTCTTCTATGTTTTTCACAGTAGCCTAGAATTGTAAGTTTTCAACACTTTCTTCACGGTTACCCAAGAGGGAGCTCCGCTAACTAAACCCCTCGTGTTGTGGTAAACTTTCTTCATGCTGTGTTTCCACTAGAGATCTCTGCAGAACCATATTTTAGAATAACCCAATGTTGGTAATCCCTTCACCTCCCTGTTATCTGTTTCTCTGTTTATTTGTTCTTTTGAGAGCTGCTGAAGCTGAAGTCCAGGCCTACTCATACCCAAGACAGGCTGTGTCACTGAGCTATAGCCCTAGCCCTTCCTCAGCCCTTTTAACTTTCTCAAATCTAATGAAATTCCTGGAGTAACATGAAATGCTCCCTGGAAGTAGATTGATCAGTTATTTATTCAGTGTCTTGGGCTCTCTTCTCTGGGATTACTTGGCAACAGCCTACTCATTAGGCAGGCTCCAGGGACCCAGTCTTGCTAACTATTACTATCAAAGGTATCCGGCACAAACTCTGGGATTGGCTCTACACTCTCTCACTGTGGCACTTACTTCTTCACAGGATCAAGCATGAGAACATTGTGACACTGGAGGACATCTATGAAAGCACCACACACTACTACCTGGTCATGCAGCTGTAAGTGAAAATGGACCCATTCCCTCTCAGAGGCTGGCCAGGACCAGACTTTTGTCAGTGGTAAGGGGAAGGTGACGATCAACAGGCAAAAATCCAGAATTAGCTCAAGTAACTATAGAATTCTGAGTCCAGTGAGGACCCATACATCTCTGGCCATGGGTACATTGTGTGTGGCCAGAGAGGCAACCCTGAGACTGACCACTAAATTGCGACACACCACTATGGGCTTACTAGTTGTTCAGCGTTTCCTACAGGTGGACAAACAGCTGTCCATGCCCTTTTGCTGCCCCACTTTTTCTTTCTGGGAAGTACACACTCCCTAGCAATTGCAGGTGCAATGCCAGCCATAGCACAAACCACACGACCCTTTTCGGCACCGTGGCCTGGGTCTGTCTTGACTCTCCATGTCCATTGCCTGGATAGTACATACATTAGCATCACTCCAAGGGGAAAGTACTGTAGCAGCAGAGGCCACATGTAGACTTCTATTCAGTAAAAGAAAGGCTTTCTCAAAGTTCAAAGGAAGCTGTGATTGTGTGTTGGGCTGTGGATGGGAGTGGGGCTTCACTGGAAAGGTCTGTGTCCATGTTAGAGCCATGTTAAGGGTGCTACCTGGTTGTGACAGCTCTGTGGGTTGGGCAGTGCCCCTGCAGGCTCAGCCTGGGCCCAAAGATGCGCACACAACAGTTGTACAGAGCAGGCATGTAATGCCTGTGCACACACTGCTCTGCGTCTGTGTGGCTAGAGGCCACGGGGTCTCATTCCTCTGACCTGTTACATGTTAACCGGGCATGACAGGCTCTTCAAGGCCTAGGAAAGGGACACAGAGAGTGAGGTAGAGAGGGACTCTGGGTCTGTCTTGACTCTCCTCGTCCATTGCCTAGATAGTAGTGCGCACTCTACTAGTAGTGACTAGTAGGAAGGGCCCAGAGCAGCACCAAGTGATCTGGGACCATGTGGCTTCTGCAGATGGCCAGGTCAAGAGCATTAGCACAGTCATTCTTGGGATAACAGGAAACAAATAGGTGGAGACTTCACATGTCTCTCAGAAGCCACCAAGCTTCTAATAGCATGGTGTTGGGACCCAGGCCACTCATGCCTGGGATATCTAGTTCAGAGCTGTGGACAAAGAAAACCTTCCCCCGGGGACCTCCAGCTCCCTAGCTGAGCACCCAAAGGCAGAAACAAAGGGGGCAGACAGTGTTAGCTTAGCTGGCAAGACCCGCCCTCGTCGCGGCGTGGTGCTGCCTGTGTGCGGCCACATGTATTGCTGGGGCCGTGGGCGGGGGCAGGACCATGAGCAGCCCACACAGAGTGCTGTGCAGATCTTCATCCCAGAGGAGAATGGCCAGGCCGCCGGAGCGCAAACTTGAAAAGATTTCTGTAAAAGGAGGTTTCTCTTGTTCTGCTAGATGCCGGCAGAGCAGGGCATGAGGCTCAACACAAAGTATAGAAATATGACGTGGATGTCACAGATGAAACGGCCCTTCAGAGGAGGCAGGGAGCTCTCTGACACTCTGGGGCTCTGGCACTGACTGAGAAACTTCCAGGCAGATGTCATAGCTGGTAGTCAAAGGCCACAGCCGGGCTTGGCCTGAGATCCTCAGACACTACACATACAGGTCTCACAATGCCCCACAGGCCTACCTGAAGTTGCGGCAGTAGTAGCCCAGCTTTCCACACGTAGGAAAGATAAGCGTGAAAATAAGGCTACCTGTGGTTTATCAGGGCTTCTTTGGTTTGTGCCCAAACTCGTGTCACCTTCCTCTCACCAGGGATCCCTGTGTCCAGGGGTTAGTAGCTTCTGAGGCAGCCCCAAACCAAGGTATTTGCATTTTAAAAAAAAGTGTGATGAGCTGGGTCCTGCTTGGTCCCACGATGACAAAGCTGCCTCACGATACCGTTGCAGGCCCTGGAGGAGGTGCTGGGAGCCACTGTGGTCCCCCTCTAGTCACGGTCCCCAGCGCCTGCCTGCCACACCACCTATGTCCCCCGGGGCTGCAGGGCATGTGCATCTCTACAGCCTGAATTTAGAATTGTGCTCCTGTGCCCGCAGAGTTTCTGGCGGGGAGCTCTTTGACCGCATCCTGGAGCGAGGTGTCTACACAGAGAAAGACGCCAGTCTGGTGATCCGGCAGGTCTTGTCAGCAGTGAAATACCTCCATGAGAACGGCATCGTCCACAGAGACCTGAAGGTGCAGGGCATGGATGCCTGTCAGCACACAAATCCTTATCCTTAGGAGGCCAGGGACTGTGAGAAATTGAAGGTCTGGAGACTGTAAAAATCAGCTTCATTGGCTCCTAGACCTCCTCTGCCCTTAATGAGCCTGGGGTGGCAGAACACACATTATGAATTTGCACCTTAGCCTTTCCTGATCCTTTCACTAATCTTACCCTATATGGGTACTAAAATAATTCTTCCCATTTGTGAACTCAGCTACAGACAAAGTCAAGTTCAACAAATGCCCATTGATGGGCTACACAGCCCCTGGCATTGCCACAGGCTTCAGTGAGACCAAAGGCCATTTACCAAGGGTTGATTCCCTCCACCTGGAGCCTGGAGGTAGTTGTCACATGGGGAGGCGTCACAAGGCTGAGTCACAGAGTTCTGGGGTGCAGGGGGGAGGTTCACATAGGAGGAGCACGGTTGAGTCCAGAGCGCAGGGCTCAGCTTCCTGCAAGTTCTATTATGTCAAAAGGTACAGAACTCATTCCAGGCATGTGTGGGGCTTCTCCTCCTGCAGCCTGAGAACCTGCTGTACCTCACCCCTGAGGAGAACTCGAAGATCATGATCACAGACTTCGGACTGTCCAAAATGGAGCAGAGTGGGGTCATGTCCACAGCCTGTGGGACCCCAGGCTACGTGGGTGAGTCCGGGAGCAGGCAGACATTGACCCCACTCCTAGAAAGGGTGATTATGAGGAGACAGGGTTCAGGGTCAAGGATCATCCAGGCAGAGTGCTCCCCTAGGACCCTTAGGGCCAGTAGGGTCAGATTCTCTGGACACCTCCCTCTCCTGCTCTCAAAGCCCACACCTGAAGACAAACTAGCCCTTCCTTCCCCAGCTGCCACCTATATTTCCACCATCTCTCCTGCAGACTCTGCCTTTGTCTCTCTAGAAGACAGGGTCCCAGGCCCAGATCCTCCCTCAGAAAGTGTGGTGGGTTGAGCACTCAGCCTACCCCGCCCACTCTAGAGAGCTCAGTTCCCAGCTGTGGGCAGCCTGGCAGCACAGCTGTCTGGGCCCAGACACAGACCATCAGGGGTCTCCCCCAAGGAGGCACCCAGAGAGCTGGCCAAGGGGGTCATCCTGCCAGAGAAGCCCTGAGCGTTTCTGGCAAGATGAGGGCAGACAGGGAGCCATGAGGGTCTCTCGGGCCCTGGAGCAAGTGAACATGAAGACATCTGCCTGCCCTTTTGCCCCCTGGCCAGAGAGAAAACCTATTTGCTCTCTGAAAGGGTGGCCAGGCACTCAGAGGAAGAGAGCTCTGTGGGGACACAGCTGGGCATCAGGGAAGCACAGAGGTGCTCATCTACTGTCCAGGGCTGCCAGACAAGGCAGTCACAGACTAGGCTTCATTCAAGTCTGGGAGGAAGTTCCTGCCTGTGCCCACTCCGATCTGGAGTTCCCCTAATCTGGAGGGAAAGATACAACTTGGGGAACAGTCTGAGCTGGGAAAAAAGCCCAGGGAGCACTCAGTTCTACTCAGGCACCAGCACTGGAGACACCCCCCCAAGGGCTGCATCTTCCCTTATGAGCTTAGTGTCTTCCCTCACGAGGTCAGCCTCTCTCACAGGAAGACTTGGCCCATGGAGTCCCACAGAAGTGCCACTGTGCTAGGGGCCACTCCTGTCCTCTTAGGCTGTTCTCCACCCACAGCCCCACTGTACCCCAGTCCTCTTGCTCCCAGCCCTGACTGTCATCTGTCTGTCACAGCTCCAGAAGTACTGGCTCAGAAGCCCTACAGCAAGGCTGTGGACTGCTGGTCCATCGGCGTCATCACCTACATACTGTGAGTGGAAGTCAGCATTGCTCCTCAGAGACCTCAGGGCCCATTCACTCCTTCTTCCCCACCTCCGCCTCGGCACACACACATGCACATGTGAGCAGATGCACACGCAAGCACACACACACACACACACACAGGTGCTCACACACAGAGCACCAAAGCTTCCCTGGTCCTACCCACCACATGTGCCCCATGCGGCCTCCTGAGCCTCTCTCATCTCACCTGCATGCCTACCTGCCCTACACAGATGTGGTGTGCACAGCAGGGCAAAGGGAGAGTCCAGGCCTGGCTTGAAACCAAGGGACCTGCTTCTTCTCCTCAACTTCCTCCCCTGCTGACCTCAGCCCAAGGCAAAACCGGGACTCCCGCGGCGCCATGGATCAGGGTTGCTCAGTGGCTCCCAGCCTCACCCACTCCTATCCATCCCACCCACTCATCCCTTCCTTCCCACATTCCACATGTACATAGAAAATTCTACTTTGGAGAAAGTAATCTTCCAGTAGATGTTGGCCTCTCAGCGCGGACTCGGCTCTCTGCTTCCTCAGCTTTGCAGAATAACTGCTCTTGTCCTTGCATTTGTTCAGCACATGCTCACCCTGTCCACTCAGAGTCAGTTTCTGGTGCCAAAGAATGGAGTGAAGCGACATAAATACAGCACTCATGGCATTGAGTCCAGGGCCTTTACACTGCGCTGCTCCCTCAGGTCTTTCTGCTATATTTTTACGTGAGATCTCTAAGTCACTGAATTGCGCTGATTGGTCTGGAACTAAACTTGAGATCCTCTTGCCTCAGCCTCCCAGAGTACCAGAACTGCAGGTGTGCAGCACTGCATCCATTCTTTTATTCTCCTTCTTAAATAAATTTTGTACAAAACCCCTGAGAGTCAGAGAAGGTACAGGAAGAGCTGGTGAAGGCTGAGGCATAGTGCACACACAAGAACATACCAGCGAAGCCTGCTGGCTCTTGTGCCTCCTTGGGGACCTGTGCTACCTTCTGGCCAAACTGCTGGCCAGGACCTCAATGCCCACCCTCATGCACAGTAGGGGCCAGAAGAG
Source organism: Ctenomys sociabilis (assembly GCA_004027165.1). NCBI lineage: Eukaryota > Metazoa > Chordata > Mammalia > Rodentia > Ctenomyidae > Ctenomys > Ctenomys sociabilis. The sequence continues at coordinate 51,619 of PVKA01008037.1, forward strand.
AGGCTCAGCACCATCCCTTTCTGTCCACTGCAGGCTGTGCGGGTACCCACCTTTCTATGAAGAGACCGAGTCTAAGCTTTTTGAGAAGATCAAAGAAGGCTACTATGAGTTTGAGTCTCCGTTCTGGGATGACATTTCTGAGTCAGGTAAGGCAGTGGGAATGGAAGACAAGATAACAGACTCAGGGCCAAGGCTGTCAGAAGCAAAGGTGACAGTGCAGGCTCTTCAGAGTCACTGGGGAACAACTGAACAAGCTGCCCATAGGGATACTGTCACCTAGTTCAAAGGCATAGGAATGGTTGGCATCTAAGGTTCATGCTTCTGTTTTCCAGAGCTGAATCCCAGTGTGCCTGGGGGCAGGGAGCCAGTAGAGGAGAGGCCAGGAGGACAGAGTATGGGCGAGAGGGCTCCAGGTGGGAGCTTCCGGTACCCTGCACAGGCGTGCTGCGGGGGAGGCCGTGAGGCAGCACAGTGGGCTGCCAAGCACGGATCACCTACAGTGCCATGTGCCCATGTGTGGTGCGGGCCGAGTACAGGTGCAGACACACATTGTCAGGGTGCACAGGCACGTGGGCGCCCATGAGCAGCGAGGATCCTGCAGCGCTGTGTGGGGGAGGCTGCTGGCAGCCTCCCTTCTTGGGTGGCTCATGGTGGGTTGTTAGGTGGTTTAGATTTTTTTTTCTCTCTCTCTTTTTAAAACTCTTAAAATTGCCTCTTAGAAAGATCAGCTAAAGCTGCTTTCACCACCACCCACCAGCCCGGAAGTGAATTTCCATCAGTCATGAAATCTGCTCTTAGCCACCATGTCTCTGATTGTTTCCCTTAGCCAAGGATTTTATCTGCCACTTGCTGGAGAAGGACCCGAGTGAGCGCTACACCTGTGAGAAGGCCCTGAGGCACCCTTGGTGAGTGAGGAACGAGCAGACCCAGATCTCACCGCGGGGCTCCCAGAGCCAGTGATTCACTGACCCAAGTGGCATGCATGCCCCTGAGGCAACTTGCCTTGCACCCCAGTGACAGTGCCAGGAAGCTCGCTCAGGCATGGGTCCGACACCGAGGAGGCTGTCCTTCGGGGCTGGTGTCTGCCCCTACCTGGTACAGAGCTCAGCATCTGTGATGTAAGGAGACTCTCTGCTGTTCTGGGTGTCATTTCACGCTAAGGTCAAAACCTGTTTGTTCCATGTGAAGGGATTTAACAGCAATCAGAAAGCAGCCAGTTGGTAAAATGGGTGAATAAAATCTTGAAACACTTTTTCTTCATGCTGCTGCCGCTGTACAGGAATTTACAATAGCTCCCCACTTCCTATCAGCAATGCAGTGGGTGCTCAGTTCACGGCTGGCCTGATGTGTGAGCAACCTGGGTTACAACCAGAGCTTTAGTTTTAAGTTTTGACTGAAGTCTTGAGTTAGGACCCAAAGGTAGGCTGCTTGTGTGCATAGATTTGACCCTTAAAACATTCCAGAAGGAAGATTACCACATCCTTTCCTGTATGGAGTTACCTGAGAAATCCTGGGCCAGTGTCTCTCTAGGGACACTGAGATCTGGCTGTGTACATGAGAGAGGCTTTGAAGGCTGTATGGAGAAGCCTGAGCCTTCATTGGACAACCTGACTCACAATCAGCCCTCCGGAATCAGTTGAGCTGCTCGGTCAAGGGCCCACTGTGCTGTCTCTCCCACTTCCCCCAGTCTGGCCTGGACCTCGACCTGCAGGATTTCCCACAGACCATCGCTGTTCCCAGAGACCGGCAGAGGCATTCCCTCCCACATACTGAGCTCTCTCCTTACCACACCTTGGGTCTCCCCGCCCCCCATTCACCATGAGGATGCCCTGCCTCTGGCCTTCTGTGTCACCTCCTTTAGGACCCAGGTCCCTTCTCAGAAGCCCCTAACTCCTGCAGTCCATGCAGACCCCTCCCAATCTCTCTTTGTTAATTAGTGAGTTCTCATAAATTTCTCTGGTCATGGAACAAACTCATACACCCAGACCATGGGCAGCTAGGCATGGGGCCCATGTCACCCTCTTCTCCAGGTCCTTTAGTGGGTGTCCCAGTGTGGTGCACATGGCAAGAATCTGAGGGATTCTTGGAGACAGGTGAGGAGAGAAGAAAGGACAGCGATGTCCATGGCCTCAATGTGGAGGCTGAAGAGGAGCTGGCTTCCCAGCAAGGTTTGGGCAGGGATGGTGGTGATGCCCAGGCACTAGGACATGGGTTCAGCTCACTGTTTTTGGAAAAGGACTGCACAGCATGGCATCACTGGCCATGCTATCTGGTGGCAGCTGCCCAGTCCCACTGCTGAAGCATGAAAGCAGCCGCAGACCTGAATGGATTGTATGTGACTGTATTCCAAGGAAACTTTGAAAAACAGATAGGTAGATTTGCCCCCTGGGCCAAATGTGGCAACCCTGCTCCTAATTATTTGGTTTTCCTGAAGCATAGGTCTTCTGGGACTGCCCATGGGGGCAGAGGAAGCCTGGTTCAGCTCTTCCCTAATGGAGGCTCCAATCTCCTGGAGCACTGCGCTGGGCTCCGACCTGACCTGACTCACAGTGCCCACCATTGAGGCTGTACTCACAGCCTCCCAGTAGCTAGGATCTCTTCTTGCACCCACAGGATTGATGGAAACACAGCCCTGCACCGGGACATCTACCCATCCGTCAGCCTTCAGATCCAGAAGAACTTTGCCAGGAGCAAATGGAGGGTGAGCTGTGCTCTGGGGGCTGCGGGCTGGGATGGGGTGACACAGGGCTTCCTCAGAGATCCTAGCCAACAGCAGGGTTCCTTGCACCTTCTCTGACATGAAATGTATGATGGTTTCAAGAGGCTACCAGGTGCCTCGTGTGGTGGTGCACACCTGTCGTCCCAGCCACTTAGGAGGCTGAGACAGGAGGACTGTGAGTTCTAGGTTGCCCTGGACAACTTTAGGAGACTCTCAAGCAGCAGGGGTAGAGAAGGAGCTCAGTATTTGGCACCAGGTTGAATTTCTAGTACCCAAAAGAGAAAGCCTAGGGAGAGGGAGTATTGGGTTGTGGCCCTCTGTGGACGCAGAAGGCCTGACACACAGTTGTTCCCCAGCAAGCCTTCAACGCGGCAGCTGTGGTGCACCACATGCGGAAGCTCCACATGAACCTGCACAGTCCCAGCACCCTCCCTGAGGCCAAGAACAGGCCACCCACGCCCCAAGCCTGTGACACCAACAGGCCCAGCTCCCCTGAAATCACCGTCACGGAGGCCCCCAGCCTGGACCCAATCACGCCCCTGCCTGCACCAGCCCGGCCACCCTGCCAGCACAACGAGAGGCCAGCGGCCCCCGGCGGCAAGTCCCTCAACTGCCTGGTCAATGGCTCCCTACACATCAGCAATAGCCTGGTACCCATGCAGCAGGGGCCACTGGCCACCGGGCCCTGCAGCTGCTGCTCCAGCTGCCTGAGCGTCGGGAGTAAAGGGAAGTCATCCTACTGCTCTGAGCCCACCCTCCTCAGAAAGGCCAACAAAAAACAGTATGTATTCATAGCACCGAGAGTCTGAGTCTGGCTCTCTGGGTGGGAAAGCTCAACTCAGAGCTGAGAGGGAGCTGGAAGGAGGAAGGGAAGAGCTCTGGCTGGGGGCCAGGGACATGTGACCAGCCCTGTCACCACCATCTCCAGCTGTGAGGCCACTAATACATCAGTGAAGTGTTTCCAGCATGCTCATCTGCATAGTGGGTAGATGGAAGCGTGTTTACCCACCCTGCCCACCTCCAGGGGGAGCCTGCAGGAAACCAGGGCATATATGTTTGTGCAAAGTATTCCATGCTGGGTTTCCAAGCCTATTCCTCTGCATTTTGGAAAGGCAGGGAGCAAAGGGCCCTTGTTGCCCTATGTCTGTTCTGTAGGGACCTGTGCTGCCACCTCCTGAGGGGACAGCAGGGTGGACGCGACCAGCACACAGAATAACCCCTCACACACAAGCTTCTTCCTGCCAATTGTCCCATCTGCAGGAACTTCAAATCCGAGGTCATGGTGCCAGTGAAAGCTGGGGGCAGCTCCCACTGTCGAGCAGGACAGACCGGGGTCTGCCTCATCATGTGATCCATGGAGCCAGCACCTGTGTCACTGTGGTTTCAGGTGAGGCCAGCAGGCCTGGGCTGGTGTAGCGACAGTCTCCACCCAGCAACAAAGCCGGTGGTCATCAGACCCTTTCCTTCACAGGAGATGCATTAAGCTCTTCTCTGCCTTTCCAGCCCTGGCCTCCACCTGCAGAGGGAGGAGGGGAGGCAGTGGAGCAGGCCTGGCAGGAGTCGGTTTGGCTGGCCGAAGAAGCAGCAGCCACCTGGAGGCCCAGGAGGGGCCTAAGGCCTGGAGCTCCCCGTCTGCGGCAGGAGGAGCAGTGTCTTCTGACCTGTGCCCTACACCCCAGCCCATACCAGGCTCTGCGCTGTGTATGTAGATAGCACTCACCTGGTCTGTGTTTCTTGTGAAAAGCTTCCTGGGCCGGCCAGTCCCAAGCAAAGCCATACAGAGTTTCTGCTCTGAGTCCTCACTTTGCTCACGCTTGCTCCTGCCTCGCTGTCTCCCAAGCAGTGGCCAGCCAGGCTGCCTCCTGCAGCTTCCGGCCCCCGCATGAATGCCAGGCAGTGCCCAGGTCAGACTCCAGTCCTGGCCTCCAGTGTTAGCTCCCACCCCTGAGATCCCTCCTCCAGCCTCAATCTAAAAGCAATGCCACGCTCCGAAAGTGGGACAGACAAGAATCCAGGGCTGGGATCCTAGGACTTCTCCTCCTGGCCACAACCCCATATGCCAAAAGCTACTTTTTTTTCAGCCAGAATTCTCACCCTGCCTCTGCTCCCTTCTCGCCCTGAAAGTCAGGTGTATCATCCTGGTCCTACCCCAGTCTTCCTGTTCCCAAGCCCTCCAGCTTCATGCTCTGTGTTGTGCTTAATAAAATGATATTTTTCTTTACAAAGTTTCATTTGCTTCTTTCAAAGTCAGAGGCAGCTCAGAGACTTCGTGTGGCTGGGGTGAATGGTGCATGGGCAGCTCAAGGCCAGTGAGGGAGGAGCAGTGGCAGGTGATGTGCGTTAGAAGCCTGCAGCCTGCCGGGTGGGCACCCAGGGCCCAGAGTTACACAGTGTAGAGCAAGCATGGAGCCCATGGTCTGGCCCCAGCACCTTCCTCTTAACGACTAGTGTTAGAAGAACAGGAGTTGGAGGCCCAGCTCTGCCCTTACAAGCCACATATGTGAGCTCAGGGACTCACTTGGCTTTGGGTTCATGGCTTCCTCCTTTCCAATGGGCATAACAGTGCCACCTGGACCACGAGGACTTGCAGCTGATATGCCCAACACAGTGCTTGGCAGATAATCAACAAGTTAATATAGATAAAATGTTAACACTGTGCCTGGGGTGTGACCACTCAGGATGTCCATGCCATTCCATGTGAGACCCCCAGCACACACGCACACAGACACACATATGCACACACACAGGTTTACAGCTTCCCTTTGACACCCTAAGAGACAGATGCTGGTCTTGGTCCTGCCTCTGGGAGCTGGATGATTCAGAAAGCAATGCTCCCCTCATCTGGAAACTGGGTTTCCAGCCACAGGTGAAAGCAGCACTCTGCTCCCATGAGTGGCATCTCTGGTTCTGGAGCAGAGGTCCGGCCTCCCACAGCTTGGGGTCTCCACAAGCTGGACCAAGTGAGGAGGCCCCCGATGGTATTGAGCTCACTAGAAACCATGACTGTGGCTCACTTCCTGGGAAAACTAGCCTTTTTCCCTCTCTGAACTTTCAGATTCCTTTCCAGCGACTTTCACTGGGCTTTTTCATCTGTACACCATTTTTGGCGAAGGTTTTTATTGGTCCAGGATCCTCCACACTGGGGGACACTGTCGAACACTGCCCACCCAGACCCTCAACTCAAGAGTTTCCAGCTGGGCAGGTCCACCCCGCTGCCTCTTTCCCACACACGTAGCGCCCCTGGCCTGGGCTTGAGGCTGCCCAGGTGAGAGCTGCACACCTGGGCGCAGGCTGCATGGCAGGTGGTACAGCAGAGTCTCCTGGAGCCACAGTGCAGCCCAGCCCCCCCCCCAAAGCAGGGGTGATCGAGGACTGGGCAGAGGTCACTTGCAGGTGGCATAGTAGAGCACACGCCCGTTGATGTGGTCCCGGATCTGCTCCACGTGCTTCTCCAGCCCTGCCAGGTCTGCTGAGCGCAGCACAATGGCCTGACTTCCCCGCAGCAGCTCCGACTCCATGTCTGAGGGGAGAGGGTGGTGAGACAGGGACTGACCTTCCTGGGGGCAGCATGGGCAGGAGGGTCCCTCTAGAGGAGCCACAGGTGAAAGCAGTGCTCTGCACATAGGTAAATGCCTGCCTGAGGCTGTTCTGGTGAAGGGGACATGCCACACTGGCCTTGGGTGTGCAGCCTGAGCCCTGGAGGCAGAGCCAGGAGGGCCGCACTCCCATTACCCCCATGCCCCTGCACCTCTACTCTGGGCTCTGTCAACTGTGCCAGGCTGACAAGGTCCACTGCACCAAGATCCCCACCCCATGCCCTCAACAGCTGTCACCTTGCCCAGTGACCACCAAATGGTCACCCTGAGCTGGCCAGCGAACCAGAATCCTCCACATTCCCTCCAAAAAACATTAGTGGAGATAGAATTGGTCCTCTCCAGAGCCACTGCATGCCCCTCCCAAGTAATATGTGGGGGTCTGGATGACTCCAGAGTGCCCAGCAGGCCTGCCCTGGGCCCACCTCCTGGGGGGAGGAATACAGGCAGTAGGCAGTTCCTCACCTTTCTGAGGTACATCTCCTCAGGTTAACACCACTGTCACTCCCTGATATAACTGCAGGGCCTCCTCCCCCCCACGCTGGGCCTCTTCTTCCCCACCCACACTGGGCCTGCTCCCCACCACACTGGGCCTCCTCCTCCCCACCCATGCTGGGCCTCCTCCCCACCCACGCAGGGACCCCTCCTGATATGCACAGTTGCCAGCAGCCCTCTGCAGGTTCAGTAGCCCCCACTAGAATGCCACCCCTGGCAGAGGGGAGCCCCCACAGGTTACCAGGTTGACAAAACACAGAAACACATTCCTAGCAGCTGTTAAACAGCCCCACTACCAGAGGCCCCCCTCACAATCCTGCACACAGGTAAACTCCTGCCTGAGCCTGTCCTGGTGAAGGGAATATGCCACACCAGCTGCTCCTTAGTTCTAATGTCACTTCTGAGCTCTGATTCCCCTTACTTGGGCCGTTCTGTGTATTTTAGCACTTTGGGCAATATCAAAAGTTTCCTGGCTACATCAAGCTTGCAGCTGTCCAGAACTCCTGGGCATTTCCAGGTGAGTCGCATCACTGTCAGCCTGCCACGTACCAGTATAATGTCTTTAGCAACACGAACTCCTGAGAGACCTGGCCTCACTTGAGCTGGGCTGTGGCTCAGGCCCACACAAGGCAGCAGTCCTATTTTCCCTGATTACGTGCATCCGGGTGACTTCATCCCATCCTCTCTGACGCTGCAACTGCCTTCAAATACTCATTCTGGTCTGGTCGTTCACCATCTGCCATCCACAGAATTGATAAGCAAGTCCTTAATCTGAGACCCAGCACTGACGGACAAGGCTGAGCAGGCAGCAGCTCAGCCACTGGCGCTATCCTCTCGATTAGCTCCTCCTTCCTGCCTCGTCCTTCAGCCTCACAGCTGTCCAGCTGTGAAGCCACCAGCCCTGCCTCCCAGGATGCCTACCTCGCCTCCCAATGACAAATCTGCCCACCACTCTGGCCGGAATACAGAGAAGCCATGTTTATACCATTCATTGGACACACCTGCCAGGGCCCACCAAGAGACTGACAGACCTGTGGGAACCCCTATTCTTCCAGCCTGCCATGCTCACTCTGCTTATGAAGCCAGGATCCTTCCCTTCAGTCCCACTGGCCCTGCTCCCCCCTCATCTTCCGTCCATCAAGTCAGTCTCCTGCCCTCTCAGACCCTTACACTAGTCATTCCCCTTCACAGCTTCTCCTAGCCTGCACTTCCTGCCGTGCCCTCCTCAAACATTATGCTTTCTAAACATTATGCTCAATGAACTCTTCTAGCTGAAACGATCAGTCCTCAGACTTCCCAAGCTCTGACTATATGTGTACCCCACCCACACACAGTCCACCTGATGCCACAGGTGCCACACATCTGAAGGTGATAGAAAAGTGGCTGCTGCTGGACAGCAAGCCTCTTCAGGCCAAGCTGGCACGGACACCTCAGCTTCCCCGAAGCCCCGTCCCGAGTGCACTCACACCCTCCACCAGAGTGGACCCGGGGTCTCAGGCCGGGACCAGCCTTCTGGTCACACGTCCTGGCGCTCACCTTGCATCCTGTCCATTATCTCCATGGTCTCCCCGAACAGCTCCTCAGCTTCCATCTTGACACTGTGAATGCGGCTGCCCTGCTCACCCAGCTTGGGACTTCGGCCCAGCCGGTCCTTCAGCTCTGCATACCGCTGTTTGATCCTCTCAAATCCCTGAAGAAGGCAGACAACATAAGCTTGGTGTCACCACCATGACCACCCCAAGTCCTAGCAGCCTGTGGCTACAGCACTAGATGCCACCCAAACCACCACAAAGTAGCCTAGGGCCTCTTGTTATTTGCTCATGGGTCGGTTTCCCCTATGGAGCCTCCAGGCTAAGATGGTAACTGACCACACTGCATCCCCTCCCTCCACATCCAGCCTCAGCCCGATCCCCACTGCAGGCACAGTGCCAAGCACACAGGAGGAGGTAATAAGTAAGGGGTCCCCCACATGGGACTGTGCACAGCAGCACTCCGGCTCTGGGGCTGTGGGGCTGCTGGGCTGTGCTTGGGGCACGAGGATGGTTCCCTGACCTGTAATGTCACCCTGGCAGTGATGGAGTCCAGAGTATCTGGCCAGAATGGGGCTGAGGAGATGAGCTCCAGACACACAGAAAACGCGTGCTTCTGAGGAGCTCTGGGCCTGGGGACAACTTGCTACACACTCAGTGTCCCCCACCAGCTACACAGAGGTAGCCAGAGGTGGGGCTCAAACACCAGGCTCACTCTGGGTTTATCTTTCTTATTTTTATTATACACACACACACGCACACTATATATATATATATATATATAGTGTGTGTGTGTGTGTGTGTGTGTGTGTGTGTGTGTGTGTGTGTGTGTGCGTGTGTTTCACTGTCCTGGAGATTAAACCCACTAAACTAACCCAGGGCCTTCTTACTAAGCTAGATCCTCAGCCCTTTTTTCATTTTTTCAAACAGAATCTTGCTAAATTACTAAGTTGCTCAGGCTGGGCTCAAACTTGTGACCCTCCTGTGCCTCAACTTCCCAGAGTTCAAAGATCAGAAGAACATGTGTTTTTGAATGCACGGTCTCCAAGGTCCCTCCTGCTCAGGAACCCCTGGCTGACTGCACCTGGGTTGCCCCGCCCCCTCTGTACCTCCTGTGCACTCAGGGCTCTCTGGCTGGCACCCTCCGCGAGCTGCTGGGCCTGGGCCGCCTGGGCCCGATGCTGCTGGGCCTGGTGCCTGAGTGCCTCCATCCGTGCCTGGAAGCCACCCAGCTGCTCTGTCATGCCCATCACTATCCCTTCTGCCGGTGCCAGGACCTGCTGAACCTGTGGAGAAGGAAGAAGACATCAGAGGGTGGTGGGCTCTCTCCACCTGCAGTTCCCTACCCTCAGGTGGCAGAGTCGCCCTGCCCACACACCACAGTGGTATCCTCCAAAGTGCCACTGGCCACTGATGCCCAGCCTCCTCCTCCCCTCTACTGCCCCATCCCTGCTCTCTGCATCCTAGAAATGAGAAAAACCACACTATGCAGTCTGCCTTTTCCAGCCCTCCAGCTCTGTCAACCAGGCCACCCTCTAGACTCCTCAGTGCTTGTTCCTTCCCAGTTTCCTGGGGGCGGCCAGGATGCCTCACCTCAGCAACCCTGTCCTGGATCAGCCGCAGGGCACGGCCAGTCCCTCGCATGGTATCCCGAGCTTCCTGCAGAGCCACTGCACCCTGCCTCAGGTTGCCAACCACATCCTCCACCTGGCCTTCCACAGAGTGAGCACGGATCCTGATGAGGCCAAGGAAGGAGGAGCGCAAGGGTGAGGGGACAGGAAGTAAACATGAGTGGCACCATTGCAAGTGGCCCAGCAGTGCCTCCTCTGCCTTCCCAGGGTGCGGCAGCATGGGATCCCATGTCGCAAGCAGATTTGGTGATGCAAGCAAGCATCATGACCAAGATACTTTGGGCACAGTGGCCCCCATGGGATGCAGGGTTCTATGAGCACCCTGGACTTTGCCTGTCCCTCCACAGCCCCTCCCGGGCTCCAGACTCTCCCAGTAGCAGTGTTGGGAACAACACAACAGCCCCAGCCCCAGCAGGGAATGTCCAGGGGCCATGCCCACACCTGGCCTGCTCAGCCTCAGCCTGGAGCCTCCGGGCCCGGGCAATGTCCTGCTTGGTCTGGGCCAGCACCAGGTCCACATTGGGCAGCCTGGCTGCGATGGCTTGGATCTCCTTCATCTTCCGCAGAACAGTGGCTGAGTCTGTGGGCAGCCACAGAGCCAGCACGGCCTTGCTGACCTCCTCAATGGTGGCTGCATCTGTAGAAGGGTCTGGAAAGACACCCATGCATCAGACGGGTCCTGCTCACCTCCCCGTGGGGCAGCAGTCCTCCAGGCCCCAATCACCCACAGAAGGTGCCTGCTCTGGTCCCTCTGCAGAGCACCCATGGAGCCACCATCCCCTCTCAGCCCGACTCAGAATCCAGGCACTCCCGGAAATGACTCGGGAGGATGACTGTCCCGTGCTCAGCGCAGCCAGGAGGAGGAGTGTCCCCACAGCTGTGGCGACTATGCGGCACACAGGAAGCTGCAGGCTGAGAGGAGGAGGTAATGCCAGGCAGCTGGCACTGCACAATGCCCGACACGCACACAGTGCCAGGCGGGAGCAGCCAGGAGGCTGGGCTGCTCCTTGGCAGAGACCCTTCCCCACCCGCCCCAGCTGGAGTGCTCATCTCCACACAGGCAGTGCAGGATGCTCATTCCCTGCCGGAATGTCACCTTCCCAGAACTGTCATCAATCTGGGACTGCCGCCTCCAGCCCCACGCAGGCACTCCCCATGTGCCCCTTCTCTCCAGCGCTTCGAAACACGCACTTGCAAATGCTGAACTCATTCCTCCGATTTGTGTCTCCTCGCCCACTAAAATATGAGCTCTGAAGAACTGGGACCAAACTTTGTCCATGGCCATATCCTCTGGACCCACACACAGTGCCCAGAACTTGGAGATCCTCAGTATTATAGGGCAAATGAATGACTGAAAGGACACCAAATCCTAGTCTCTCCCTTACTATTCAAACAACTTATGACCAAGCAAGTGGCATTTCCAACCTCAGTGTCCTGGTCTGTGAAATGGGCTCACGATCCCAAGACCAAAAGCATCACAAGAAATGACCAATAAGCAAGAGCTTTTACAAACCAAATGTGACTCAGCATAAAGGAAGGAGAGCAGAGGTGCTACCTGTCCATCTCTGCCTGCCTTCACACAGGCTAGAAAGGTTCCAGAGGGAACCACGCCCATCCAGAGGCCTTGCCTGGGGCCTAAGCACTTCTAGGCCTCTGGGTCCAGCTAGCTGGCTATACAGGCCCTACCGCAGGCCTTTCCTCCTGGAGTGGACTCATCCTGGTCACAGCTGCCTTCCTCAGGTCAACCTGCAGGAGCTCTGCCTCACAGGACTGTGTGCTGGGAGAGGCCACGCTTCCTCTAGCTGAGCCCTGCTCTCCCGCAGCACTCACTCCACACCTTCGCAGACCCCTCCCAGGAGGGGCACAGCCCCCACCAGCCCTGGTGCTCACTGCACCTTGCACATGTCAGCCTGTCCTTCGGAGGCCCTGACAGGGCCCAGTCAGTACTGACTGCTCTGCAAAGGGCAATGGGACCTGAAAGCACAGGTGATGTAAACTTGACCTGGAATCTAAGGGTGGCTGGCATGTGATCCCAGCACTTGGGAGGCTGAGCCAGGAGGATCGCTGTGAGCTCAAGCCTGCACTACAGAGTGAGACCCTGTCTCAAAAACAAATCCAGGGCAGATAACAGGAACCCAGAGGAAGCACCCCACCACGTGACCAACCACAGCAAGCACAGGTTCTGGGGTGGCCACAGAGGAGCATGCAGGAGGCTTTTGAAGAGCTCGAGGCCTGACAGGACACTCAGCAGGACTCTGGTAGGCTGCATCCCTAGGCCCCCAGCATGCAGGCATGGCACTTATGCTGGTGGGGATCCAATCTTAAGAACTTAGGAGGACTCTGGGCGGCCCAGCAAGCTAAGATCTGTGGAGGACCCTGAGAGGGCACTCAGAAGATGAGCAGGAATTAGGCAGGTCAGAAGAGGTCAGGAGGGAGACAATCCAGAGAGAAAAACATTATGGAGGGTAAGGAGGCAAGAGTGAGCATGTGTGTGTGTGTGTGTGTGTGTGTGCGTGTGTGTCCATCCCACAGTGCAACAACATGGACTGTTGGCAATGGAGTGACTCCAAGAGATCTGACTCCATCCTCCTTAGGCTGGACACCTTGAGACAGGTTGGTTAACCTCTCTGTGCCTGATTTTTTACATATAAAGAGGAAGTAATAACAGAGTCAGCTCATGCAGCCAAGTACTGTTCAAATGAGGTTTAGAACAGTACCCAGAACTTAGTAAGAATTTAATACACCATAATTTGCCAATTCCATTTGAAGAAATGGTAAGAACAATGTCTCTCCCTCCAGAGCCACCAAGTCCCTCCTATGCATGACCCCACATGCCCATAGCAGCCAGCACCAGTACCGCCTACTCTAGACCCTCCTTGTGGTAACTGTGAGAAATTCCCTGGCCTTTCTGCAGCCCAGTCTCTCCATCTGGCTCCTTCCCTCTCCCTGGGACCATCATTGGTCTTGAGCCAAGACGTAGCATAACTGAGAGACCCCAGCGGGCCAGTACCCTCCTGCTGCCCATATCAGCCCAGGGCAAGTGGAGGAGCCAACTTCAGCCAACCCCACCTGCCTGCCAGGGAGGCCCTGGTCCAGCCCGATTCCAGACAAGAGGCTGTTAAACCTCACTGGACTCAACTCAGAGCACAGCTGGCTTCCCTGGTGTCTGGCCCCAGAGCACAGGTTGCCCCTGTCCTTCATGCATTGTCACGGTGTCCCCATACCCATGGAGCCTCCTGGCCACAGATGCCCCCTGAGGATCCTTCCTGTCCCCTCTGGCCTGCTGTCTACACTGAGGAGAGAGATCCAGCCTATCTGGGGTAAAACCACCGCAAGAGTAGTAAGAAGAGCTGCGGCTGCTACACCAAGCCCTGAGCTCACGCTCACTGGGCTTCCAGCCAAGCAAATTCCCTGGCAGGGACCAGAAATCTAATAATATCAACTCACATTCCAGAGGCACCTTTAATTTTTCAAAGCACATTTTACATCAGTTATTCGAGCCTCAGAATAAAATACTACCGACCCCATTTACAAGTGAAAGATGAGGCAAAGAGAACCCGAGAAGCCAGAAGCCGAACAACACTCTGGCACCTGGCCAGGACTGCCCCACACGGTTCTGTCCCACCCACCGGGAGCAGCAGAAGGACCCAGTCCTTCTCTGCATCCCACCAGCACTGGTGATATAGCCCTTGGAAGACAGCCACCCCACCCTCTGGGAGGGCACAGTCCAGCAGTGAGAGGAGCGATACTCAGACTTCTTTTTAAGAACTGGGGATTGAACTCAGGCCCTTGCGCTTGCTAGGGAAGTGCTTATTCCACTGAGCCATCTCCCCAGCGGCTATACTCAGACTTGATAGCCACAGAGTCCCAGCGGTAGGACGAAGGCCAGACACAGAAGTAGAGTGGGAAGGAGAAGACGATCACAAACAAATAGGCCAGGAAAGGGCGCACTCTGCAGACGACATTCTGCAGATTGTTGGAAGACCAGAAGCAGCTGTCTCAGAAAGGGCAAGTGACAGTGCCACAGCAGGCAAGGGATGGCCTGTCACGCTCAAGGACATCCAGGAAGCAACAGGAAAGGGAGCCAAGGTCACCCAGGGGATGGATGGAGGCCAGCTTCCACAGGCCAAGGAGCAGCTGGAGCTCATCCAGGAGCAAGGTGAGCACGTTGAAGGATGTGAACACAGAGCGGGGTGTGATCTGACTGGGGTATTTTCTGAAGGGTGTTTGAGGCTGTTCTGTTGAGAATGGACCTGGGAGGAGGCAGGAAGTATGGGAACAGCAAAAGGCCATGGCCACCTGCCTGGGTGAGGCTGTGGCGGGTGTGGAGGCAGAAGTGAGGGGCAGGCCGAAGCCAGAATATCAGCCGAGGACAGGGTGAGGGCAACTCACCCGTGAGGAAGTCCCGGACCTGCTGGATGAGCAGCCGTGTACGTCTGACGTCGTCCTCCACCTGGGAGCGGCTGGTGCTCGCCTGGGTCTCCAGGCGTTGGGCATCAGACTGAACCTGCAAGGCGGCTTCCTCAGCCGCCCTAATCTGTTGGCATACACCATGGTTCATAAAGGGCTTGAGCCCCCCCCAGGAGCCCCCAAGGCCTGGGCCTAACCTGTACATACCTCCAGACCCATCTACAAACCACTGTGACCAGACAGGTCTGCCAGGATGGGTTAAGGACAAAACAAAGCCCAAACACTGGCTCCAAATTTATCTGCCACTTGCTACAGGGACTTGGGCAAATTGCCTACCATGAATGGGCTTTAGCCTCCTGACCTGCCCAAGGGCTCTAGGTCCCCTCTGCCTCCCACCTGATCCCACCCATACTGTACCTACCATCTGTCGGGTCTGCTGAAGCTGGGAGCTGAAGACCCGCAGCTGCTCAGCCACCTGTCCAGCCATCTGGAGGGCCCCTCCAGCCCTGGGGCGGGTACCCCTGCAGAAGGAGCCACAGGCCGTGCCATTGTTGTGGGGACACAGCTCACCAGGGCACAGTCCTGGGGTGCAGGCTGCCTGCCTGGAGCCTCCACAGACCTGTGGAGAGATAGGGGTGTCCAAGGGGCTCCTCATAACCACTCTGATCCCACACTGGGAAACAAACAGCCAGATGTCTCCATGACAACCGAGCACCAGGAACTTGTTTCCCCAGCAACCCTTGAGCTCAAGGTGAGGATGGAAGGAGTCAGTGCACACTGGAGCAGGGTCACCCTGGTGGTACATGTAAAGCAGCAGCTGTGTGACACCCGGGGCAGAGCTCCCAGCTGTGGTGCCTGGGTGGCCTCAGTCACCTTGTTGATGGTGGGTGTCAGGTCAGGCAAGGAAGCCATCTCCATGCGCAGGGCAGCAAGCTCAGCACCCCCAGCGCCTCCTCCTCCTTGAGCCTGCCCGGCCAGCCTTTCTGCCTCTCTGCGGCTGTCCCTAAGCAGGCGCAGGGAGTGCAAGCTGTCAGAAACCTGCTGAGCAGCCTGGGATGACCGCTCATGGGCTTCAGTAAGCATCCGGAAGGCCCCTGCGGGAAGAGGAGTGGTTCAGAGCTGGGCCTGAGGAGCAGCAAGCGGGAGAAGGGTGCTGTCGTGGCTGTGGCAGCGCTGGGCTGTCCGTGTCCCCACTCCTCACCTGTGGGATCGGCACTGCTTATCTTTTCGAACTGTGTCCTCTTGTTCTGATACATAATGAGGAGGTTATTGAAGCTCTGGTCCAGACTCTCCAGATCTCCAGGGAGGGCCAGAATCTCTTCCTCTAGGGGCAGACCCGGCTGCAGGCCCTGGAGAGTCCGCCTGGGAAGGGAAAAGCACTTGCTAAGACATAGGAGGGGTTTGCCTCCCTAGAACCTGCCACCCCTGGGTCAGGGGAAATCACTGGAGGGAAGGGAGAATTTCCAGGCTGCAGAGGACTGGCAGGGCCCAGGTTGGGCCAGGGACAGCCTCCCTCAGCCCTCTGCAGCCAGGTCCACTGAACTCTGCATCCAGGTGCCCATGTTTCTCCTCTACTCACATGGCTCTCCACCTACTCCTGGCTTTTATGAGGAGTATTGTCCAGGCCCTTCCTGCTAAGGCTGTGTCTGGATGTTCCCCTCAAAGCCTCAGGTGGTCATAGGGAGGCTTTGCAGAGGTGGTTGGGTCTTGAGTGTATGACACTGGCATTGATTCACGGTGCAATGCTAAGATCAAGGGCTCTAGGATTAAGGGTGTGAGTGCTGTGTGCCCTGAGTAGCCTGGATAAGATCTGAGGGACAGAGTAAGGTGTGGTTATCCCTGGTTGCTTTGTCACCTGCCTGCCATGGGCTTCTGCCAGGCCACCCTGCCTGGGAGCCAGCTGACTGTAGACTGAAGCCTCTACAAGCTGTGAGCCAAATAAAGCCTTCCTGCTTTAATGATGGGTGTCAGGTACTTTGTCTCAGCAACAAAAGGAAAATAACAAAGACACCTCCTCTTGGGCTCTCTCCAAGCTGACTACAGCCACCCTCTAGAGAGTGAGGCTTCCACGACTCCTTCTACAGCTCAAACCTCCCCAGTGAGCTCCCCACTCTGCCCATTGGTCCCGCCCCACTGAGGAGTGCACCTGCAGCCCACAGCCCATGACCTCTCAGAGGGTCTCCTCTCCCAATGCCCTCTGCTCTCCACCAGCCTCAAGTCCCCCTAGAAGCCTTGAATTCTCCACCTATGAACTTTGCATGGGCACAGGACACCGGTGCATGGCCTGCTCCCTCAGCCACCTGTGTGCTGTGGACAGACCAGGGAGTGAGATTAAGGTCATACAACCATCCCTCTCCCTAACGACATGTGCCATGTCACAGCTCTCTGTACACATTGGCCAAATCCATGTGAGCTCCTAAGGGAGAAGACGGGGTCGTATTCCTTTTAATGTCCCCAGCACCTTGCATACTGTGTGGCTCATAGTGCTTTTAAGACACACAGAATGTATAGGTGAATGAACAAATGACTAGACCTTAGCTCCAGCCCTTCTGCTGGCCCCCATCCAGAGCAGCTCTAGCACACCCAGGCTTTCCTTCTCTTTGGGCTACCTTTTCCTACCTGCCAATCACACAGCTGGAAGGCTTGTGCATCTACCCCTGGTCCACCAGTCCTTGGAAAATCCAAACTAAGCATAGAAACTTCCAGAAATAATTCTCACTAAGGTGACTTTGCCAGGGGGAGGGGCTGTGGTTGAAACCAAATCTATTCCAAAGGCAAATTGGGAGCTATTTTAGCACCCCTGCCTCTCTGATGCCCTCTCCAGGCCAACTGATCCAGAGCTGATGCTCCCATGGGCAGTGTCAGGCACTGAAAGAGCATCGAGACTGGGCTCCTGGCCCTTGCTGGCTGCCTGGCTATGTCACATCACCTAGCACTGCCTGTCTCCTTACTTGCAAACAGAGGTAACCCCAGCCCCACTCCACCTTGAAGAACTGTCACTGAGGTTAGAGCAGCCCTGCAAAGCCTTGAGGGCTGGGCCAGGCTGCAGGACACAAACAGGGATCACTTTCCACATGCGTAGCAAAGGGAGCAATTACCTGAGGGAGAAGATGCTGTTGGCCACCTGGGCCATGTCCTGTTCTGTGACCGAGGCGCTACCCAGAAGTGCTTGGATCTGCTCCACCTTGTTCTTGGCATCCAGGATTCGGGAGGCCAGGCCCACATCCTCCAGACCTGGCCGTGACTGCAGGCTAGTGGTGGCATTGCGGAGTCTACTGAGGCGCCTAGCCTGCTCCTGAAGATCTGCGTCATAGGTCTGGAAGCAAGAGTGGCAGGCCACGCACACTGGGTAGCTGTCACAGTAGCCTCTCTGGCACTGGTCACAGCGGCGCCCAGTGAAGCCAGGGAGGCAGAGACAGCGGCCAGAGACCTTGTCACAGCCTGGATCCTCTGTTGCCTGGAAATCACAGTCACAGGCTAGGGCCGGAAGAAAGGAGAAAAAGGAGTCAGGGGGCAGAGCCAGGAGAGAAAAGTGTCCTGTCCTTTCTGAAGAGCAGGTCTGGCCAGATGGTCCCCTGCGTAATTCAGAATGACAGACTGCAATGATTGGAATAAGGCCATGCAGCAGCAAGGCAGCACCCCCACACGCCAGGCTCTGGTCCCTAGAACTTCACACACAGACTCACTGACCCTCAGAGTTTGTGCCTCCGACCCCCACCTTCATAGTGGAGACACTTAGGTCTGGAAAGGAAAAGTGCCATGACTACTTCATCCAAGGAAGACACACACACAAGGGAAAGCACCCCATGCAGTGCTGGGGGGGCAGGGCGGGGACAGGGCAAGACTAGGACCAGTACTGCACTCCACATCCTGTGCTCTTGGGGAGACAATGCACGTCCCCAGGACTCACTTCCTGTGCCCTGCAGTGGCTGCTGGGAGGTGCTCTCCCAGCAACCTCCCTGCTGGGGACAGCCTGGCCTTAGGAAGGGAGACCCAGCAGCTGGGGACACACAGGTGGCAAACCCTACCAAGCCCAAGCGCCCGTCCCCTGAGGTCAACACACACCTCGACATCCTGCGGCCACGTCACCATGGGTCCGGTCGGGACACTGGCGGATGGCTGCAGCGCCATTGCACATCAGACCATCAAAGCCCTCCCGGCAAGGGCACTGCCCTGTGAACTATGCAGAGGAGAGTGTGGTTAGGGACGCCCCTGAGGCTCTGTGTCTCGAATCTGGACATACCCCGGGCCCCTGGTCTGCAGGCACAATCCAGGGTTCCTGGCTGCCAGCAGAGTTGGTGCACCCCCCAAAACATGGACTTCCACCCAGGGACAAGCCCTGAAATCAGGGTCCCGGATCTCTTTGAGAGCCACAGAGGGAGGGACACCCGTAAGCCCTCCCTCAGAGAACCAGGCCAGAACAGTCGCCTGCCTGCTGAATGTCCAGGGGGCAGTGAGAAATGGAGCAGGTGGGGCAGGCGGGACCCCTCCCGCTGGGGAGCCTCCTCTAGCCCATACCTGGTTGCACTGGGAACTGAGGGAGGTGTGAGGGTCACAGGCACACGGCTCGCAACCCCGGCCGCTGGCCAGCTTCCAGTGGTTGGGAGCACACTGGTCACACTTGGGGCCCACTACGTTGGGGAGACACAGGCAGCGCCCCGTCTCCTCATCACAAGGCATGTCCCGCCGGGAACCCAGGATGCTGCAGTCACAGCCTGCCAGGGACACGCCAAAACAGCTCAGCCTCTGAGGACATGCATCCAAGGAGGGGCCCAGCCTGGGAGAAGCTCAGGACAGGTCTGTCCCCCGTGGACGACGGGGGACACACAGCTACTGTGCCTTCCAGGCAGAAGCTGCCCACCACCCTTGCTGTAGAGGGCTCCCTCCCACCTTCCACCCCAGGCCTGTGCTGCCACCTGCTGGAGGGTTATGGTTCTGCACCTGGTGCTGGGGAAGACCACAAATCGGGCCTCCAGGGGCGCAATAGCCTGAACCAGCCTATCTTCAGAGTGGACTACTGGGCAGGGAGTACCTCGGGTGGAGCCAGCCCGGCCCACCTGCAGCCACCCCCATGCCACGCGACAACATATGGGGCCTGTCCCTACTCACGGTGGCAGCCCTGGGGGTTGGTATGAGTGAGTCCGGTGAAGCCCGGCTTGCACAGGTCGCAGCGCTCCCCCTGCACGTGCTCCTTGCACACACACTGCCCTGTCATGGGGTCGCAGGGTGCTCCAGGCACTGCCCCATCTGGGTCACACTCACAGGCTGAGGCGAGAAGGGTAAAAGGAAGCTGAGCACCCAGGTAACTGTTGGAAAGCAGTCTGCCTGGGTCAAAGCCCAACCCCCCACCAGCGGCCAACCTCGCCACCCCATCCACGTGTTTAGCATATCCATGCCTCTGTTTCCCCATCTGTAATAGCAATAACATATAGATGGACTAGTACTCTACGGAAGCACTTCTGCTGTCGTCATTTAGGGGGCAACTACTAGAGGCCAAATCTTGAGCCCAGCCCTTTGGGGTTTTATCTTTTACAGTCCTCAGGATAACTCTGGAAGGCTCACTCCACTTCTTGGACTGTCATCCCCACTGCAAGGAGGGGGAAATCGAGGCATGGAGAGGTCAAAGAACATGTTCAAGGTCACATTGGGAGTAAGTGCTAGACATCAGTCAAATCAAGCCTGTCTCGCTCCATAAAAACATAGTACAGCAGGAAGTGACCCCGCTGCCCCCATACCCCCATGTCTTCCACGCCTTTGGAAATGTAAGCCCCTTCATCCCAGAAATCTTTCCCGATTGTGCCTGCCTGAATCAGAGCACCTCATTCGCCTTGCTCTCTCTTCAGTGCGCTCCCTGGCCTTAAGGGCACAGGAAGCTGCCTCCCAGGTCTCTGTTCCCTTCAGTTTGTATATTCACGTTGCTTCTTTGATCACCAGTGACGCTCCTGTCTCCGTGCATGACCAGAGGACATGACATAATCCCTGCCAGGGAGGAGTTCTCAGTGCTTGGGGAAACAGAAAGACCACACTACAGCAGCTAAATCAATCATAGCGTGCGCACCAGGAGTGTGCTCTTTACCCCTGCTTCGCGCAGACTTTTATGTAACCAAAGAATGTGAGCGCCCCCTTCAGGCAGGAGCTGCACCTACTACTTAGTTTTCCTCACCCACGCCTAAGGTGGATCAGTGGTTGACTCATTAATGATCCAAGGGCCTAGTGATTTGCTTAATTAAAAATTAAATGACTCCCATAAGTCCTGGCCATGTTCAGGTCTTGGAGCTCCCTGAGAGCCTCTGTTTCCCCAGGAACATGTGACCAAAGCTAAGGGAGGGTAGGGCTCAGATGGCACATGCCGCCCCGACTCACGGATGCAGGTTTCCTCGATGGGAGCACCTGGACGCCGGTTCCGGAAATAGTGCAGCTGACATTGCTCACAGTTCTTGCCCTCCGTGTGGTCCCGGCAGTTGTCACACACACCTCCATGTGCCCCTTGGCTGGCAGCAAACACAGCCGGGTCAAAGTGACAGGTCTCCGAGTGCCCGTTGCAATCACACCCTGGAAAAGGGAAGCTCCCAGCTGACACCTGAGCAGCACTCCTGTAACAGGTTTGCTCATGACCACCTCAGCTCTGTGAGGTGCTCAGGGAAGGTGAATGGGGAAACTGAGGCCACGGGAGGCTCGCTCCTGAGGGTTATCCAAGGCTACCACACCAGAAAGAAACCAGCACAGAATGAGAAGCCAGGCCTCCAGGCTCCTGCAGGATGGCTTTGCTGGGCCAAAGGACAGCAGGTCCATGCCCAGACTCCCCATGCTGCCATGGCTCTCCTGAGGGGTCACTGCCTCTGAGGGCTATACAGACAGCGCCCCCAACACCAAGGGACTGTATGAAACAGGAAAAGGGACAGCAGGGAGCCAGAGAGGTCTGTAACAGTGTAAGGCAAGTGGAAGGGTAAGAAGAAGGCTCTGGGCTACTGTGGAAGCAGTGGGCGGCCAAGTCCTGGCCCCACCACAGCCAGCTGCGGACAGCCCGCGAGCCAGTGCAGCTTCCCCTGCAGGGCTGTAGCTCAGTGTCTACTGACATAACAACAGCTCCTCCCTGCCTCCCAGGCAAGCTCAGTGAGGTACTGATGGGCAGCAGCCAAGGGCCCCTACAGGGAAGGGTGGTCCTGGGCTCCTACTTTGGCATTCATGGGGGTCCTGGTCCTCCGCTGGTCTCCAGGGCTGGTTGTTGTAAAAGGGGGCACAGCGTTCACAGTGTGGGCCAGCAGTGTTGTGCTGGCAAACACAGACATCGTGGACCTAGGAGAAGGCAGCAGGCGGTCAGAAATACGAACAGAGGATGGCTGCGGGGGCGGGTCAGCTGTCTCTCCAAGATTCTTCTGCCCACCAGCAGGGCCTGGTCCAGATGCTGGCCTTCTGAAGACACTGTCGCTGGATGCTTCAGCCTCATGGCCCTGTGACATGGTGACCGGCCTGCCTGCCTCAGTTCTGTGTGTGCGAGTAGGCGCACCTGCATGCAGATGTGTGCGTGTGCGTGTGTGTGCATGGGCCCGCACTGCGCTTAGCATGCGTGTTACGCACTCATCCCTTGCTCATCCTGAGCTCATCCCTGAGACGGCCTGGGAGGTCCTGCTCAGGGCACTCTACTTGTTGATACACTGGGATTCTGGAAGGTCCCAGCCTCCCTGGAGATTTATATACTAGCAATCTAAATTGCCTGGCTAATGGGGCTCTTAGGATGAATTGTTACTAGACTCATTAAGATATAAAAATAAAATGTCTGTTGTGTAATAATTGCCTTCCCAATTAAGCCAACACCTTCAGCTCAGCACCTGAGGACCGGCAGCACAAATCTTGCTCCCACTCCCTGCCAACAACTGCATGTGGGGCTGAGTGCTGCACCCCACACACCCCTCACCGGCCCCCTATTTGGGCTTTCTGGTTTCCCTTCTGTCTAGAATGTCTTTCTCCATTCACCAGCAAAACCCCTGTGCAACTCCAACTAGAAGACCCCACTTCCAAAGGCTTCGAGTTCTGTACAAGTAAATGCTGCTTGGGGCCGGGGAGATGGCTCAGTGGAATAAGTGCTTCCCTGGCAAGCTCAAGGGCCTGAGTTCAATCCCTGGTTCCACCAAAAAAAAAAAAAAAAAAAAAAAGAATTGCACCCAGCTTCGCTCCAACCTCAGGCCTCAAAGCTTCAGGGAAGTGGTGACAGCACAGTGCAGTCCTGCCCTGCAGGCAAGCAGCTGTGCATCACTTCTCTCCTCTGGCTCACCCCAGGGAGGGGCAGGTCACCACAGGCCTCTCGCAGGGTTCTCATCTGCCTCTAGCCCATGCCTGCTGAGGCCGATGCCGGGCCTGAGTGGCACCTCGCATGTGTCCTGACAGCGTCTCCTCAGGGTCCCACAGGACAAGCTGTGGCATCCACGGACCCGGGGTCTCAACCCCGGCAGTCAGAATAAAATAAAATCAGAGCATCTGAGCATGGAGGGCCAAGACAGTCCTTTTAGCTCTCAACAAAATTTTAATTTAGAATATCTACATAATAATACTGTAAATTGTAACTTATAAAATTGTAAATAAGTATAACTGAGTAATTTAAATATTCTAACTACAATGCATAGCCTGGGTTGAAAAGTTGGCCCTTAAGCTCCCACGACAACCAGACATGTAATTGAAAATTAATCAATCATATGTCCAGTTGTACAGAACTATATCTGTTAATCTGAGTGACAGATTTGACAATAAAAATAGATAATATATCAATCATTGTTATCAGCTATTCTTGTTTTGAAAATCTGTAA
>PVKA01008038.1:0-74759 GCA_004027165.1 Ctenomys sociabilis
AGATAACGTATCACACCTTTACTCAAAACTCTTCACTTTTACTTATTTACTTAGAATAAAAGCTAAAGTCCTTAAAGCATTTACAGGTCCTATGTAGTTGGTACTCCCAGTCTACAAATTTAGACTTCCTTCTTGTGGTTCTTGCCCCATATTCATGGCAGTCCACTGGTTTTATGTACTCCCATCTCTTCTCCCTCCCCTCCACTAACCTTTCCTCCTTTCCCTCCCTACTCTTTCTCTAGGCTCCTCCATCTGCCTAAGAATATTCTTTTCCTTAGAGAAACCAGCTTGTCTGACAGCTTATCCACATTAAGTCTTTCTTCAAACTTCAACAAAATATAATCAGACCATTGTATTTAATTCTGAAATGTGCCCTTCCATGCCATGTTTCATTTCAGTCATGGCTGGAGGATTTTGAAAGGAGAACAATACAATGCAAGACACATTTTATGATATTATTTTATAAGGAATCACCCAAAGAATCATATACAAGTGCAGGAAATCTGTCCACACACTAAAGACCAAAGAATCCAGCTAAGGGCCTGGTTCCTAATATCCTGAATGAGTCCAGATGAAAACATAGAGCCCGTAACAACGCCTTGCCTTTCAGTCCCATTCTCTCGCTCACTTGGGAAAACTCCAGCCCTCCCATCTGGCCCACGCTCAGCGGGCCAGTGTGGGGGTGAGATCCTGCGCTCCCCTGCGCTGGAGGATCTAGTCCAGGCCAGCCCCTGAGTGACTCCTTCACTTCATTCTCGGGACCCTTTCCACTCTGCTCTCTGGGGAAACCTCCATCCAATCCAAGCCCAGGTACAGCTAGTGTGTGGGAGAACTTCTGCACTCCCCTGCACCCCCTGGACCAGGGGCACAACAGAGGAGTGATACAGATTCACTAATGTGCAAGAAGGGTACAACAGGTTCACTTCCAAGGGCTGCAGCAGGAAGGAGCTTAACACAAGAGCTAGACCCAAGCCAGGAATAACTAGATAAACTCAGTACAATTACGGACTGCTGGACTATTTGAGAATATTTTGCTGAATTCACACACCTATAATATTTAATTGACAAAACTAAACAAAAAAGGGGATACAAATGAATGACCGCTTTGTATCTGTATATTCAGAATAGTTCAGATAGATATACAGCTACATTCTCTTAATTCAATGACTAGAGGGACCTTTTCTAATAGTGTTTGTAAATAGAATATCATGTCTGCATTTTGTATAACAATTAACCACTAAGAAAAAAATATGCAATATATTAATTATTGAAACTGTCCTACTAATTTGATTTGAAACTGTTTCATTGCTATTTGTTTCTCAATAAAATTATGGGAAAAAATGCTTCCCACAAGTCCAGGTGGAGGCCCTAGAGCCCACAACAATGTCTCACACAGGCCTGCTTCACAGATCTGCACTTGAAAGGCTCAAAGTTCACTGGTGAAAGTTAGAAAGTCTATGCCCGTAGGACAAAGGATCTATGCTAGCAGGGTCTGAACTGGAGCCAGGATGCAGTGCTTTGGGTAAGTGCCAGAGCTCCCCAAAATGTACCATAGCCATCTTCCACAATAGTGAGATCCCAAGCTTCTCCAGTGAGGAGGAAGCTGAGTTCCTATCAGGAAAGCCTCAAGCTTTTCCATAAAACTGAGCAGCACACCAACTTCCATTCCACAGCCAGGAAGAGATGCTCACAATGAAGACCAGAGTCCCTGCAACATGAATAGTAGCTATCCTTAGTGACAATGAAGGTCCCAACTCTTCTTCTGACAAGAATAGCCAAGTTCAAGGAGAAGCCAGCATGACAAGGCCACCCAGCAGAATAGCCTAGGAGAACCATCAGTTTCCAAACAGTTTCTCCAGTTCTGCCTCTTACACTGCCAGCAGCAATCCTCAGGTGGGCCTTTCAAACCCAGTACCATGCTGGTTCCGTTCAGCTGGTTGTATCAAGTTGAGCACAAGGTAGCAATCCACTATAATTTCCCTTAGCATACGATTTTTCTCTTATGCATAGGACAGCGACCACTATATATGAAATAAAATGTGTATGAAGTGCTAGCAGTAGTTTTGGAAAGAATTTAACAAACCAACACACACACATATATATATATATATATATATATATATATATATATATATATATGTATATGCACATAATGTAATTCATATGCATAATTCATATATGAAGTCATATATGCATGCACTAAAATATGTATATGTCTAATTAAAATTGTAAAACTTCAATACATTTTTAGAATATAAGCACAAAGGGAATGAAGAAATACTTTTAATTACATTTAATTATAAGTGGTGATATCCTACTACCTTTTTCTCTTCATTTTTGTAAAAAGAGTGCAAATTAGAATTAAAAGAGAAAAAAATTACTATGATATAGACCTTCACTTAACAAAGTGACATGAATTCCACAGTATTTATTGCAGTATATAGTGTTGTCTTCCAATTAGTAATTCGTATTACCAGATATATGCATGTAAAATTGAAAGAAGAAATGTATAAGAAATTAAGAAGACAAAAAAGAGATACAATTGAAAAAAAGATGAAACAAATTAAAGCACTAACTTCTTCTTTCCACAGCAGAAATGCACAACAACATTGTCCAAACATCCTAATTGCATACATAGATAAATCTCTTTTTCCTACTCCCTTTCCTGTCCTTTTCCTCAATTCAGTAACTCCTTTTGAACAAGTTCATTCATTTTACCACTGTCTATTTCACCCTTCAGATTCTATTTCTCTTTCAGGATCTCACACTAAGGAAACAATATGATGTTTGTACATGCAGATCTGATTTATTTCACTTAAGAATATGTTCACTGGTTGCATCCATTTACCGAGAAAAGACTCAAATTTGTCCAATTTTATAGCTGAATAAAATTCCCTTTTTAAAAATACCACATCTTCCTTATTCATTCTTCAGTTGATGGGCATCTGGGTTGTTTCCAAGATTTAGCTATGATAAGTTGCACTGCTATAAACATAGATGTACATATGTCACTGTGGTATGATATGCGTGCACCTATGTTTATAGCAGTACAGTTCTTCTAGGAAAATACCCAGGAGGGGAGTAGTGGGCTTGAATGGAATCTCCAATCCTAGCTTTTGAAGGAATTGCCATACTGGTTTCCATAGTGATTGTACCAATCGGCACTCCTGCCAACAGTGCAGGGAGATTACTTCTCCTCCACACATTTCCAGCATTTGTTATTGGCTGACTTCTTGGTGTTAGCCATTGTTTCTGGGATGAGATAGAATCTCAATGTTGTTTTAATTAGCATTTCTTTCTTTCCTTCTTTTTTTTTTTCTTTTAGGAAAGGGTCTTCAGAGTGTTAGGGTCTCACAATTAGATCAGACTCATAGTGATCCTCCTGTTAACAGCCTCCCAAGTACTGAGATTATAGGTGTGTGCCACCACGCCCAGTCTCAATTGCTGTCTCAGTGCACCCCAGGGGCAATGCCAGCACAGAAGACCCAGGGATGGAACCCTGGGCCTCTGCCTTCCTTGCAAGCACTTTAATCTGATGAGCTATTTAGCCAGCCCTAATTTGCATTTCTTGAAAGAACAATGATGTGAAACATTTTTTCATATATAAACTTACCATTTATATTTCTTCCTCTGAGGAGTATATATTAATCTCAGATGCCCATTTTTGGATTGAGTCTTTAAATTTGGGGGTTTTGTTCATGAACTCTCTACCTACTCCTATGTGTTTACGATTTTTGCCTACATTTTCCTCCAGAATATTTAGTGTTTCTGTTTTAATATTTAAATCTTTAATCTATTTTGACTGTAGCTTTGTGCACGGTGATAGTGATGGGTCTAGTTTTAGCCTTCAATGTGTGGAAAGCCAATTTTTTCAGCAAAATTTATTAAACAGGCCGTTTCTTTTTCTTTCTTTTGTTTTTAAAAGAGGCTGTTTCTCCAGTGAGACTGTTTGGCCTCTTTATCAAAGACACAGTAACTGAGTGTGTTGGCAGTTGTGTGTGTATCTTCTAATCTGGTCCACTAATCCTTAGGTCCGTCTCTATGACAGTACTATGCTAATTTTATCAGAGTAGCTTTATATTATAATTTCAGGTCAGGGACTGTGATACCCCTGCCTTTCCTTTGCTTCTCAGGGTTGATTTTGATGTTCTGGGTCTTTTCTTTTCCCAAATGAATTTGACGAATATTTTCTCTCACTCTGTGAGGTATACTAATGGTGTTTTAATCAGAATTGCATTGAATCTGTGTAGTAATTTTGGGAATATGGCCATTTTCATAATGTTGTTTCTCCCTATCCAGGAGCATGGGATATTTTTCCATTTTCTCAAATCGTCTTCAGTCTCTTTTTTTTTAGAGTGCCATAATTTTCACTGGATAAAACTTTTACAGCCTTTGTTAGATTGATTCCTAAGTTTTTTTTTTTTTTTTTTTTGTTGTTGTTGTTGTTATTGTGAAAGGTGTGCTTTCCTTAATTTCTCTGTCAGTGTGTTCATTACTTAGGTACAAAAATACTACTGATTTTTGGGTGCTGACTTGTATCTCTCTACATTGCTTAATTTGGTAATTAAATCTAAAAGACGCTTGCTGGAGTTTTGGGGGCCCTCTATGTAGAGTACCATGTCATCTGCAAATAATGATGATTTTACTTCTTCTTTTCCAATCCTTTAGTCCTTGTACTTCTCTCCCTTGCCTAGTTGCTCTGGTTAATGTTTCTAGAACAGTATTGAATAGGAGTGGAGACAGTGGACGTCCTTCCCTTTTTCTTGATTTCAAAGTGAAGCCCTAAAGTTTTTTCCTATTTAGTATCTTGGTTTCTCATAGATGGCTTTTGTCTGGTTGAGATATAGACCATATATTGCAATTATGTGTGGGGTTTTTATCATGAGTGTTGGACTCTGTCAAGAGCTTTTAAAATCTTTTTAATTCAGCGAAATGCATACTGTTTAACACACTAACCTTATTATTTATTAGGCTAGTGAAACTGCTTCATTTTGTTTGTTTGTTTGTTTTTGTTTTGAGACAGGGTCTCACTGTGTACTTCAAATTGGCCTTGAACTCACTATGTAGCACAGGCTGACCTCAAACTCTCTGCAGTCCTCCTGCCTCAGCCTCTCAAGTTCAAGGATTGCAGATGTGTTCCACCATGTCAGGCTGATTCTTTATGTTTAAATTCCACTACTTGATTAGGAAAAGGTCTTTCTGTATTAGTCTTTTTCCTAGAACCCCATTCACCTGTACTAGTTTTTATGCTAGGTAGAATCCTTCTACAATAACAAGTAAAACAAATCTGGCCAATTTAGACAAAATGTGAATTACTGACCTGTTATCAGATAAATATGGAGAAGCAGAAAATCAGACTTAGAAAACTGACATGGGGCTGGGGATGGCTCAGTGGAATAAGCACTTCCAAGGCAAGTGCAAGGGCCTGGGAGAAAGAAAGAAAGAAAGAAAGAAAGAAAGAAAGAAAGAAAGAAAGAAAGAAAGAAAGAAAGAAAGAAAGAAAGAAAGAAAGAAAGAAAGGGAAAGAAAGAGAGAGAGAGAAAGAAAATAAGAAAGAAAAGAAGAAGAAAGAAAAAGAAAGAAGAAGAAAGAAAGAAAGAAGAAAGAAAGAAAGAAGAAGAAGAAAGAAAGAAAGAGAAAGAAGGAAAATTGACATGAACTAAAGTGTTGCAAAGGTGAGATTGCATTGCATGAGGTATTTGACTAGATGATGACTTGTACTGTAGCTATCACATCTCTGAATTTGCTCTTGTCTATTTGATTTGTTTTTATCCTCAAGAAAAGAGGATAACATTGCTGTCTCTGACAGTTTATATAGAGGATTGGTGGACCCTACCTCCCAGCAGGATTCATACAAATCTCGAATGTGACATTTTGTTGAATGACAAATAATTACATCATCTTTTTGTTAAGAAATGTATTGGCTGGGCATGGAGGTGCAGCCTGTAATCCCAGCACTCCTGCGACTGAGGCAGGAAGATCACTGTGAGTTTGAGGTCAATCTGCTCTACAAACTGAATTCAAGTGGAGCCAGAACTGTACAGAAAATCTCCTTCAAAAAGATTAAAAAGTGGAAAGGAAGAAAGAGAGAGAGAGACAGAGAGAAAGGAAGGAAGGAAGGAGGGAAGGAAGGAAAGAAGGAAGGAAGGAAGGAAGGAAGGAAGGAAGGAAGGAAGGAAGGAAGGAAGGAAGGAAGGAAAGAAACATTATATCAAGATGCTGTTCAAAATAAAAATTTTATTTGTATACATGCATTATCAGCTTCTCTACCCCCTTTCTGGTCGATTTATAACTTCTCTTTTCTCAGAAAATAGTTGTGACAGCTAAATGAAAGAAACAAAAACAAAAACTAAGATATATACCTTTTGTTTTTCCCTTCCTTCTTTTCTCCCATTCCAG
This sequence comes from Ctenomys sociabilis, assembly GCA_004027165.1. Taxonomy (NCBI): domain Eukaryota; kingdom Metazoa; phylum Chordata; class Mammalia; order Rodentia; family Ctenomyidae; genus Ctenomys; species Ctenomys sociabilis. The sequence continues at coordinate 6,400 of PVKA01008038.1, forward strand.
TTTCTCTTTTCTTTATAAGTTTTTGTACGTTTTGTATCCTATTTAGTCTTTCAGCTTCTTACACTATGGAGACAATATTGTATTATCAAGAGGTATATATCTTTATTGAGGTTAAAATCCAAATAATTTCCTTACTGTAAGCATAATATCATACTTGGCTGTTGATTCCTACATCCAGTAAGACTCTATTTTCAGAAAAGATATATCTTCTTGTGCACGGAGAACAGCTCCACACATTGTTCCGGTTAGCATGTGTGGGTGTGCGCGGGCGCGTGCGCGTGTGCGGGTTTCAGAAGAACATTACTACCTTGGGCTTTCAGGGAGCTGTTCAACTTTTATTGCAACATAATGGTTTTATGGCCTTGGTGTTTTCATTTACTTTGCTCAATCTCAACACACTGAAATCTGTCCACACTGAGGACAAAGGAGAAACTTCCAGACTGCAGCTGCCATCTGTTTTGGTGAAACTGTGGACTAATAAATGTTTTCAAAAATTACAGCCCTGCACCTGCTGCTTCCTTCCGCCCCACCCAGACAAGTTTTCTTCCAGACTATACCGTTTGCATACAGTGAAATATACTTAAATCTGTATCTCTCTACAGATTTGTTTTGACAGCTAAATTCAGCAATATTTTTAAGAAAGACAAATGGATTCTAATGTAGGGTGAGATACTGTGTAATGATAGATACATATTTTGTGAGTGTAGGCAGAGGTAGGTTACTAAAAATCATGTTTGTAAACCTTTTCTCAAGCCAGAAAGTTTTCTGTATTTTAGACTACAAGTCACTACAGACGTTCACTCACACAGGTCAACCTCCCTTTTGTGAATTTGTTGCTTCTGTTAACTGAAAAACTGAAATTGTTATACTAGCTTTGTTGTAATTCTTAGATTTTTGAAATTACAAATTTGGAATTGTCTACTTAATCTTAGAGAAAATATTGGGTCTCTGAGACAAGTGTCACATAAAAAAGCTTCAGGGATAGTTTATTTATATCTCTCATTAAATAGAAGGAAATAGATCATGTCATAGCTTTGAAGTGTTTATGTCATGCATAATTGTGTTGGTCATATAGAATGTATTTTTTCTGTATTTAGGACAGGGTCTACAGGGTCTCATATGTAGATCAGACTTATAGCAATTCTCCTGTTTTCAGCATTCCCAAGCACTGGGATTACAGGTGTTCACCACCATGCCTAGTCTCAGTTGCTGCCTCAGCATGCCCGTGGGCAGAGCTGCCACGGAACCCCGGGGATTGAACCCCAGCTGCTGCGATCTGCCTAAGCAGGTGAGTTAGTCTGCTACATTATCCCTTGCATTATCCCTTAGAATGTACTTAATATATTTTTTTTAATTTTCCAGTACTGGGATTCAACACAAGGCTTTTCACTGAGATGTATAGCAAATCTTTTTTTTTTTTTCAATACTGGGGATCAAACTGAGAACCTTGTGCTTGCCAGGCAGGCACTCAAGCCACTGAGCTATCATCTCTCTGGCCCTTATCTCAACATTGTAAACCATGTAAATTTCCTGAGCAGGGCTAAAACTTGAGACCTTCCTGCCTTTATTTCCCACAAGTTAGAATTATAGGCATGCAATAAATTTCTCTAGTTGTACAACAAATGCATTCACCTGCAAGTTTCTGAACAGAACATTTCATGCTCTATTCCCTTTGGCCCCGCTGACCTTTCCACTTCCATCTAACTATTCCTTATGGCCTAAATTATGTAGTTCTGTATTGCCTTTCTCCTTACCAATCTCAGGACCTTTTTTCAGGGTTCACCCAACTGAAATTCTTCTGATAACGAAATCTAAATAATTCTCTAAATTCTCTCCTTCAAATGACTTTCCTTTGCTATCTGACACTGCTTAACCTTAGGTCTCCTTTCATCCCCAATGTAATGTCATTTCAGTCACTTAATTTCAGGGTTTCCCAGGATTTACCGCCTGGCTTTCTTTTGTGTGCTCAGAGCTTTACCAGGAGTGTTTTCTCCTTGTCCCTTTGGCTATTACCCAGGAGAAACCCCAGTGGGTCCTCAGGACCTCTGCAGTTTCCGTCCACAAGCTCTTCCTCTCTCCCAAATCTAGACTTGTTATTTTTTACCTTTTAAAATCTGTATGCTAGGGCTGACCAAATAGCCCAATGGATTAAGCACCTGCAAACAGGTGCAGGGGCCAGGGTTCAATTCCTGGTCCTACTGTGCAGGCCCTACCCCTGAAGCACCCTGAGACAGTGATTGAGTTGAGGTATGGCGGCACATGCCCTGTAATCCCAGCTCTTGGGAGACTGTAAACAGGCAGATCACTATGAGTCCAAAGTGAGTAATGAGACCCTGAACACCCTCTAGAGTCTTCCTTGAAATACAAAAGCAAACCAACAAACAATAAATCTTGTCTTCTTTATTCAGTCTGCATAACCAGTATGTCCCAACTGAAATGTACCATTCCCCTGTCTCACCTGCCAGTTTTCCAGCGCTCCTTTCCTTCAGGTGTTCCAAAACTAATTACTGAATTTCCTGCATCCTTGTAGATTTCTGAACTGTAAGTCGAGATTAGCCATAATCCTTTTTATTTTTTCTTGCGGTACTATTCATATACTTAATTTATTGCTAAACATAGTCAAATATGTCAAATATTTTTCAAATGTGAAACAGTCCTGATGAGAACTGTTTCATTCAAACCTACAGAAATGAACTATTCTCACCTTCTCACCCATTTATATCTACTTTCTATGCTATCCTAAATAATAATGCATCATTGCCTACAATGTTCCTAGATTCCTGGCATGATATTTAAAACTCTTATTATACCTTACAATGTATCACATCAACTCTTCCACTCTACACTTTACACTGTTTCCAGAATTTCTTCTGTGATTTTTTACATCCCTGTCACTTGGCTTACACTTTTTTCTCTACATAAATTGATTTATCTTTGCCCTTTCCTTCCTCGTACTAACTGATGCACCCAATCTGAAATCAATTACAACCTTGTCCTTGATTTCCCTCATAATTCATGATTTCACCACCTCTTACTTTTCAAAGGCTATTATCTGATTTCAACATGCATTCGTGTTTCTAACCATATCACAGTGTTCATCCTTCTGCTATCCTGAAATAGTGTGCATTTGTGAAAAATTGAAAGAATTCTTAGGATGTCATCACAGTTGAATTTTTGTAACAGTGTTTTAATAGATCACGAATACTACTGCTTCTCCATTTTTCAGTCCAACAAATCTTAATCCAAGCAAAAATAAACTTCTTAGCAACACTGGCTTCTACACCTAGATTTACCTTGATTTGTGATTCAAGGTTCTTATCTAAAAAGCAATGTTAATAATACGTATTTCTTACTGGTCTCTACATGGAATTTTTTTTTTTTTTTTTTTTTTTTGTCTTTTTGAGACAGGGTCTCACTATGCAGTTCAGTCTGGCCTTAAGCTCACTTTGTAGCTCAGGCTGGTCTCGAACTCACAACAATCCTCCTGCCTCAGCCTCCCGAGTGCTGGGATTACAGGCATGCACCACCATGCCCGGCTTACATGGAATTTTTGAGGAATTAATTCTCTTACATGTAAAGTAATATTGTATACATGTGAGTATTACAAGCCATTAAAGCAAATAGATACATAAATATTTATGTGTATCAACATCATTGATATACAGTCATGGGTTTCTAGGAAAGTATTCAAAAATTTTCAAACTCTACCTGAAATTAATCATAGGGATATCTGTGTCATATGATTATTGAAGAACTTTAAGAGGTAATATGCAGACTTAATTTGTAATTTCAAAGTGATTTTAACTTAAACTAACCTGGGAAAGTAGTTTATTAATTTCATGTCAATTTATAAATGACTACTGTTGGAGTCCTCCGAAGAATAGGTGCTAGACTAAAAAGGCAGACAGTGGGCAACAAATTGAGTTCTGTAATACTCAAGGGGAGATGACCTGAGAGTAGAGAACACTGTCTGGAAGGAACTCCAGGAGAGAAGTTCTGCCCAGAGGATGCCTACTTCTGACCTAGCTACTACATAGAGATGGTAATTTTATGTACCTCTGGGTAAATTCTAGGTGATTGGATGAAAAAACCTTTAGGGATATTCTATACCTTAACCACAGCACTATAGTGATGGGCTGAGGCTGTCAGTTATCCTCTTTCACTTTTAGAGGCTCATTATCTATCTTCTATCTATCTGTCTGTCTGTCTATCATCTATCTATCTATCTATCTATCTATCTATCTGTCTGTCTATATATCCATCCATCTATCTATCTATCTATCCATCCCTAATTTTACTCTGGAATTCAGCTATACCTTCATCCTTAAAACACCAAGATAACCAAACTCAACTTCAAATGAATAAGAACTAATGTAGACACATGTCAATAGAGGGAAAGCAGTTTGGCATTTTAAGAATTTCTTCATACTAAGCAAGTCATCATAAATTACACCCTTACCCCCCATTACTTGGTTTCCCCTTGTATAGACAAGTAGTGCTTATATGATAAGTTTTGATTCACAAGCTGACCTTAACTTCTAAGGATTGCCTTAGGATTTAATTTATCCTAAATCTATAGAGAAAGATTAAATAATGGTCTCCTTGCTGCGTATGGTTCACTCTATTCCTCCAATTATTGTCTTGACACTTATTTTGGAAGTACTTAAGCAATTTTCAAATCTGAGAGCAGCTGATTATTAACTTGGCTAAAGTTTCAAACAGGAAAATATTTCCCAAGGATTTTTTTGTGTTGAGTCTGTACTCAAGAAAACAAAACAAAAACACACCCCTTATTTTGTTCTTACCATAGCTTTCTTATGTTAAATAAGGAGAGCAAAGAAGACCAGGGCTTACTAAATGCTACCATGTGCGGATTGTTGAATCTGTACTTGATTTGCATACTAAGAGTAAGGTCCTATGTGGCAAGGATATCCTGCTCAGACAAACTTTCTACCATGTCATGTGCTTTTATGTGCTGGTGGAGGCAGACAATATCCTTGTTTAGGGTTTATGGAATTTAAATTTATATGTCTTATACTTTGACATGATGCCAGCTTCATTGGCATTTCATACTTTCAAAGACCCTGGTGGCACTTTGTCATTCTTGTATAACTTTCAAAACTAATTTTATCTTTTTGGCATGATGCTAAAAACTATGTGGCTCATTTTTACTTCTAAACATTCCAATTCCAAAGCAATGCAATATCTGTCTGTTAAATATTAATGTGCTAAAACATGATAAAAATACAGTGAACTTATACTGTTTAAAATGTTATTATAGTAAAGGATGTCATTAATCCCCTTCAAAATACTCACAATTCTCCCCTAATCCTCAAACACATGTATCCCTTCACACTTGCCACTCTGTGGAGCAGCTCAGGAAGTCCTCATTCATGGCTTCTTCAAGGTCCTAAATCAGTTCAAACTGTTTGCTTTTCATGGTGGTCGTGACGTGCAGGAAGCAGCAGAGTTAACACTGTGCTGGGGCAAAAGCTCAGTAGGTCAGGATACGCAGTGATGTTTTCTCAGTTTTCCTTTCTATAGCCTTAATTCTGTGCACGCGTGTGGGTGTGTGTATGTATGTGTGTGTGTGTGTGTGTGTTTAAATCTTACCTCCTAAGAACAGTCTTGAAAGAGCACTTCTCAAACTGCTTCAGAATGTGGCAAGAACAGTGGGCTAATTGTTCGAAAAACAAGAAGGTATATTTTGCAGTGGATTAACGGCAAAGTGTCTTCCATGGTAATAAATCTAAAATTTAACTAACCTATGTACATTCCAAGCTTAAGAAAATAAAATGTTAAATTGATAATATGATCAATTTTAATAAAACATACACAAGCACAGAATATCTGCAGAATCTTTTTTCAGTTTCTATACTGAAACAAAAGAAAGAGACATCTACCAAAGAAATAACACAAAATTTTTGTAAAGAAGCACATTCACATAAACATTCAGTTCATTCACTGATTATGGTCAGGATCTGTCTTTCTTTGCATATACAAAGTATATGATTTTCCCTGTATCCCAGCACTTTATCTCTGAATTCCCATTTAAGAGTTGCACAATCTCTACCCATTATCTTCCCAATAATCCAGTGTGCACAGTCCTCTGGCAGCAGGTGTAGTGAAGACTGGAGGTGTTATTGCCTCCACACATGTCCCCTTCCCGTCATCCATCTGTGCTTTCTCCTCAACCCAGTCGGCAGAATGCTCAAAGGTATGTGTTCCTGAGATGACAGGTTCACATCTGCACCGTCGCTGGCTGTGTTAACAGGAAGATCTCTCGGGTCCCTGGGAAGCTGATAAGGCACCAGTGCAACCCATGCCAGCCAGAGACACATGAGCTTTGGCTTCTCATGAGCTGTACCACTAGCTACCTGAGTCATGACTGATAAACCACTGGAATCCTAGGAGATTCATCGTAAAAGGCCTCATGTACACGGCTCTTTATCATTAAGCTTCTCAATATATAAATATCTAAAATAAATCAGTGGAATAGAGACAGTGTGACACTTATTAAATTATTTTTGGGCAATTTGTGTCCTTCAGGAAAAAAGTATTAAATTGCATCCTTATCTTGCTGCAAAACAAAAATATTCCTAGTGAGCAACAAATACAAATGTATAAAACCCCATAAAATTCTAGGAAAAAACATAAAACACTTATTTTTCATGTCTCCATCAGAAGTCTTTTCGATAGAAGTCTCAAAATCTCTATGGCTTCATGTAAGGACAATTGATATAAGCAACTATAATGATAAAAATGGCTGAATAAAATCATAGATCAAGTCAAAAGACAAAATAAGGGTATAATTGGGATAAATTTTGGGAGTATTTATCATAAAGAGTTGATTTCTTTAACATATAAATAGATTTGACAAATCAATCAATGCAACGCCACTTATTTTAAGTGGTTGGATGCAAAGACATGATGGATAAACAGCAACAAAATTAGCTTTCAAAAATGAATTATGCTCAGTGTCACTTAAGTATTCAAGTATCATTTTTGGAGGTAAGGATTTAGGCACTATACTCTTTTTTAATTCATCAATTTTTTTCAGGGTGAAGCCCAGTGAACTAGACATTTGTCTAAGCTTTATTAATCTCTGAAATTATCTTGACTTGCAATTCAGATGATTTTATCTTCCGTGCTGTCTTGGAGATGCCATGACACACACAATGTCATGTTCCCTATAAACAGCTACCACTGCAGCCTGTTTCTTTCTTCAGCTAAAGGAGCTGGGCCAGGCTAGAGAAAAAAGTACACATTTATTGGATTTAGATGCAATTTAGTTTTGTGTCTGTGGTGGTTGACACATTCTATCAACTTGAGATATGGGAAGCTTGGCTGGATCCCTTGGTGATTCTGCTCCCTGGGGTGTGGGAGCCCCCCAGCCTGCCCTAGAGTGACTCAATACAAAGAGGGGTGTATAAAGGGGTTGAGGAAGGCTCCTGTCTGCCCCGCTGCCTTGGAGGAGTTCTGATTTTTGCAGCCGCACCACTTGGATGAGTCCAGATCTACCCAGAAGCCTCCACCACTACCTTGGAGGGACTCCAGTCTTGGCAGTCAGCATGGAAGGGAGGGAGAGAGGCTCTGGAGATGGTTCAGCTGCTGCTTCTTCCTCTGTTCACCCCTGTTCTCTGCTGCCATGAACTGCCTTTTGCCCTGGAGCCAGCAGAGTATGGACTGAAACTTGCACTAACAGTGAACTAAGTAACCCTTTCCTTCCTAAATTTTGGGTGTTGGGTATTTTGTCCCAGCAATGAATAAAAAGTAGTTGAGACAGTGCCAAATCTGAGGCTTCACCTGGTTTATCCAAGAGTTTTCTCAGCTTTATCATCCTGTGTAATCTCCACTTTCCTTATCCTATTCATCCTGCTACTGGCTCATGTTTACTAGATGCCCTCATATCCTTAATCGTTCTCTTTCTGATCACACTGCCAACTCTAAGTGCAAATTTCCTAATCTGTCTATGTCTTTTTCTCCCCCATTTTGGTATCCAGGAAGACAAGTCTCTTGTGCTCAAAGCCACTGCATACCAGTATCTTCCACTCCTTCAGTGGATTATTCATCATTTTCTTCCTTTGCTTCAACACCGAAATTATCCACTGCTTTCTTCTCCTTGTGTCATGTTCTCACCCAGGAAACATTTTTCCTCATTATTCTCCAGGGAATATTTGAGAATGGCTGAGGACATTTTGACTGCCACAACCGTGGAGGGCTTGGAGCCTGTGTGTAAGACCTTGAATACTGATTATAAACTATTGCCTATAAGGCAAGAAACACCCTACCTCACCCTCTGTCCATGCACCAGAAAGCCTTATCTGGTCCAGTAGGGTCAAGGTGGGGGGATACTGTGACCTATGTATGTGTTTAATTGCTTCCCTCCCTTCTGGATCCCGCCCTCCTTTCTTCTTGTCATCTTTTTTACCTTTCCTCCTGCTTCCTCTTTTCTTTTCTGTCTCCTATTTTAAAAAAATGTTTTGACCTTAACCATTTATCTCATTCTAATCTTTCTTTATTTTACTCAGCCAGAGTTTTGGAAAAAAGGAAAAAGACCAAAACTGATGTTCTCTCCTGGTCATACCTCCCATGTTTCAGGCAATCTGGCCCAGCCTCCCAAGTGCATTGAAGCCATCCTATCAAAGGTCACAAATGAAACCATGTTGTTAAATCCAAAGAGAGAGAGAGAGAGAGAGAGAGAGAGAGAGAGAGAGAGAGAGAGAGAAGAGAAAAAAGCCTGAAACAGCCTTATCTCAGAATCTTCTTTAGGCCATTTGCTACTGTTTTACACTTTATCTCTGAAATTTACTCATTCATTATGTTGAAATTTTTCATTAATGGACATAGCTCTTGGAATGAGCACTCTCTTGATTTCATTTTAAGGATCAAATATATACAATTTAAATAAGATTTTTATGTTCTATCTCTTACAGTCTACACTTTCAGGTATATCCTCTGTTTCCAGCTTATTTTATTTATCATCTAAAAATCAATGATATAAATAATATAACTTCAAACAAAATAATTCTGTAAGAAGTCAAAGAACTATAACCTGACACCTGTAGGGTCTTAACTCATACATCTCTTAATGTAGTTTAACTTTCATGTATGAAAAAGAATACATTTTATACTTAAAATAATGCACATTCTTCTATATGTATCGTATACAATTACAAAAAAAATTATCTCACCGATTTCCAAAGCCACACATCTGGAAATGATGCCCTATATTCTGTATATTTATCACTCACAGGTCTCCTCAAATTAGCATCATTCCTCTGTCAGATATGTTCTCTCCTATTCAGATATGTCACTGCCAGTGCTGAGGTTTGGGCCCATTATCTCTCACTTGGATAACTGCAATATTTATCAGCTGGAGAATGTTTCATACTAAAATCTCCAGAGAAGTCTCACAGCGAGGAAATCCGCCCTTGCTAAATTGCGTGATACACAACCTCAGATGATCTTCCTACCTGTAGCATTCCAGAGCAGCTTTGAACTCCTGGCTTTGTCATGATTTTCTCCTTTCTAAAATCATTTTATAGTTCTTAAGCATCTGAGTCAAAGTCTATGTTGTTTGATAAAGCACAGGAATTTTTAACAATATGACCTTTGCCAAACTCTTAAGCTCTATATACTTGTCTTAGTTATTCTTCGCTCGTCACTGGGACAAACACCTGACACCCAAAATTAAAGAAGGAAAGGTTTATGTAGCTAACAGGTACTGGACGTTTCAGTCCATATTCAGCTGGCTCCAAGGCAGAGGGGCACAGGGCAGAGAACAGCAGTTCATGGCTGCTGAACAGCGACAACAACAGCAAAGAGCAATCACTGAAAAAAGTCTGTCTCTCTGTCTATTATATTACATTCAGGCTCTCTGCCCCAGGCTGGAGGAGTACTCATACCCATAATCCCAGAGTACTAAAACCCATAATCCCAGCCTAGGATCACACGTAATCCCAATGGAACATAGGTCAATCACAAACTCTAAAAGTCCTCACCTCATGACTACATGAGGCTTTGGGGAGACTACTAGACACAAAGCATAACAATAATCTTTTCCTTTTCCTTTTCCTTATATGTTCCATATATGTGAAACAGCTTCTACTTTTTCACCTCAGCAAACTGTTTCTTATCTGCTTGGGTTGAAATGCTTAGTCCTTAAAAATTAATGTTTGATATTAATTTCAGTCAGATTAATTGGCATGGTTCATCATCTATCAAGATTCAGACACATTTCTCTAGAAAACTTCCCTTGGTGTAGTCTGAAGACTAGTTATGCTCCTTATTGCCTTTCCACTTTGTGTTTACTTTCAATGTCACATTCCCCCAATTTTCTTGCAATTTATCATGTGCTGTTTAGAGAGTATCTGTCTTAGTGATCAATAATGTGACACCAGAACCTGGAAAAGGGCTGAGACTCAGTGAACCTTTGCTGAAGGAAGAAGGAAAAGAGTTAATTGGTAGGTTGCCATGAGATCTTTACTAGCCAGCTGCAAAATACAGGCAGAAAGGTTTTGACCTATAATCTATGTGTGTATGAAATGCCTATATCACCCTTATAATTCATGGGAAACTTAGACAAATTAGATTAGCTGGAGAAATATTATTATAGTGATTTGCTATTGCTAATAATACAGTACTACTGACTGAACAAGTTTTAATGAAAAGGAATTATTTTGTTTCATTGTTTTCAAGGTCCTCGGTGGAGAGGCCACAACTTGTGATGGCCTTCATTCTGGTGGAGTCCCTCAGAAGGGCAAGGCACACTTGGCAAGAAGCAGAGAGCAGCTGTTTGCCTGCCCTGACTTCTGCTCTCTCCCTTGTACTCCCAGAGTCACCTGGAGTCAGCCTTGGACACATCGTCATGAGTTTATCACACCATCACCGTCCCCCAAACACTCCATCTTTAAACAAAGAAAGTCAGGATGCTTTTATTCTCCTTAGGGATTAAATTGAACACATGAAGACTTAGGAGACACTCTCAAAGCATATTCACACCATTGCACAGGTAGTTTTAGGTAAAGATAAGACCCATAGCCAATCCTTACTCTTACTCAGTGTGATAGCATTCCATCATCACAGTAGTACACATTGGTGATTTGTTCTTTCATGAGATTTCCTTTCTTGATATGTTTGTTACTTTCCACAGATAGATTTCCTTAAAAAATTTCCTAACATCTGTCCCAAATATACTGAACCTGTGATATTTGTTCAAATAAAAAGATGCTGTCGTCAGTCATGTTTATACAGTGTTCCTATTGTACCCCTCCTTTGGAGCTGGAGAATATTTCATGTTCAGGTCTCTAGAGAAGGCTCATAGTAAGGAAATCTGCCCTTGCTGAGTCTCCTGTTATATAAGCTTGTATGGTCAGGAAACAATTTTCTAGGTGACTTACCTATGACGTCTCATTAAGTTAATGATCTATGAAACAAGCTTTAAGAAACACTTGTCAGAAGGGTAGTTTAATAACATCCACACTTTACCCCACTCCCAATTTACCAGTCACCCCTTGCTTTAGTTGGGGTGAAGGGAAGGGATTGACAATGATAGCTAGAGAGATGGATATTCATTTCTAGAACTCAGAACATTCCTTACTAATTCAAAATAGTTTCATCTAACTTTATCTTGAAGGTCAGTTGTTCTTTCATTTAAAAAAATAATGTTATCCTTTTTCACAGGATGTTATAGAACCAAAATAACGTTTTTTTTGATGTAAGAATTTGATGGCAAAGCAGGGTACTGTGATAAAAGATATTTCATCTAAATAATCATATGGAAATAAAAATCTTGAGGATCCTATTTTGTAAGTAGGCAGCTTCTCTGGTTCATCAGGAACGTACACTGTAGCTACAAAGGATCGGCGTGCTGCAAGGAATGGAGAGATCACATCCTCATTGGCTTAATTTCGCCAATGAGGACTTGAGGCCACAGAGTAAATGCCATCAAATATTACCTGACCCTTAACAGGCGCGAAAGCATAGAGCTTGTGATTTCCACTTCATTGCTTCCCCATACTTCATTTCCAGTTAAGTCCAGGAATAGTGTTCAGGGTTAGAAGCAAATAAAATCCATACTGATACCAACCTGATAACTATTCAGTTCCACGTTGCTTATAAAATGCTGTCATATTCATTATCACATTTGACAGCCACTTTGGCCTTGTACGGTGAATTGGGCAGGCCTGGCCTCCTTAGTCACCAGAATTTACAACCAAGCCCTAAGTGAAAAGTTCTTTGTCTGAGTCGATGTTGTGGTAAGATGTAGACAGATTTAGTTATGCTTTCCACAGCATAAGACCAGGAGCAGTGTATGCAGACCATAGATGATGTACTTGACCAAAAACTGTGTTTCCCAGAAAAGTGCGGTTGACCAGAAGTAGTTCTCAGCTTTTTATTCCTACTACACATCAAATGAAATTCCAGGCTCCTAATTGTTAAGAATACTCATTTTCAGAAATTCTGAATGTTTAATTTGAATCCATTCTAAAATAAAAGACAAACAGTCTGATGTATGAAGAGCTCTTCTAAATCCACTCTTCCAAAGCCTAAAGAAAACATGACTGACACTGAAGTGGAGCCCTGCTCCGAGCTGCTCCCTTCAGCTGGAACTGAGGCCCCACTGCACACAAGTGTGTAGAGCTTTGTGGGAGATTAGAAAGCATCCCCTTGCAAACAGCATTCCCAGAGCGTGGAAGCCAGGTCACTACTATATAAACATTTGGTACTACTTTTTAAACAGATAAAAATATCAAGTCAGTTGATGTAAACAGACCAACAGCAGGAGAAATCAGCATCCTTCTCAGATAGAACTCTGGCTAAGCAGAAAGACATCATTAATGGATTTGGACTTGTATTTGACTGTCTCCATGTACATGATTTTATTTTTCTAAAGGATGGTCCACTTGTTGAGAAGCAAGGGTGGGATAACAATAAATTTACACTAGCCTACAGGAGACTCTGGAAAGCAGACCATGACATGTAGCTCTGGCATACCATCTGTGAAATGAAGAATTATTTTTATGCAGTAATTTAGAGTAGGAGTCAAACAGGCTGGATAAGAAAATGTTACATGAAAGGTCATAGACAGATTTTGGGGATCATGAGAAAGGAAACCTAGAGGGGGAAGCTAACATAGTTAAAACCACATTCAGGACATGATTTACCAAGTATCATATATGCATCATATATATATATATAAAACATATGATATATATTCCTGGCCCCATGTATCTGGTATATTTTGGCCAAGTATACAATTGTGTGTGTTTCTGCCTCTTTCCACACCCCACTAATTCCAGTACCCATTCCTTTTATTACTTTTGCATTTATCAGAAGAAAATGAAAATAGTGAACAGAGAAGGGGCTCAGTCCTTCAAGCCTGAGTGATATTGCAAGAAACAAGTGGACTGGATCCACTCAAAAATTGTCTTTGAAGATTGTTTTCAGGCCAGGAAGATATCTCCATAGAATAAGTGCTAGCCTGGCAAGGGCAAGGGCCTGAGTTCAATCTCTAGTTCTGCCAAAAAAAAAAATAAAAAAACACGATTCGCCTTTTCTAAGATATTAAGCTTCATTTCTTATCTATTCTCTGCTACGCACATAGTGGTAAGATATAGCTCCTGCTCGCAAAAAGTGTAGTGTCTATAGTCAAATATATTTTGAAATTGTGGAATACTTAATAAAATATGGCCATTTATAATTCCCCATTCTATCATGGCAAGTAGCAGAAGGTACATGCAACCTAATACACAGTATGCACCGTACTGAGCAATAGGCATTGCCATGAGATAGGCTGCTCACCTTCTCTCAGAGCAGGGCACCCCTCTTGTGCCCTGCCACTAGCTGTCCTGCTCTTCCATTCAGTTGGATCTGCAGCAGCAAGTTCTCTGCAGGCTGCTGTCACCTTCGCACAGGTGCCGCCTGGCAGAGCCCATACCAGGCACTTGCTGGTCCTCTCCAGCTTCTTTTTCAGTGAGTACTGCATTCAGGTGGCCCAGAAAGCCCGCACAGACTGCTGATATCCATGCATTCCTGTGCACACTGCCACACATGCAGCAGAGTTGACGTGAGGACAGTCCTTGAGGGGTAGTGGTGGTCCCCAAGGCACTTTCTTTCTCCGTCCATCACATAGCAAATGTCTGCTCTCTACACATCACTGTTTCCTTGTGGCTTCCTCCTACTCCTGTAGTGCTCGCTTTTACTACTCCAGCCCTTGTAAGCTCTTCACAACCAATTCCCTTCTACTTGAAACAAAAGTATAATTTTATTCCCCTGGCTGCACACTGACTGATACATTATGTTTAGCTCTAAAAATATCCAGTGTCTTATGTGATACAGAAATATTGGCCTATGATGCTTAACTTGTCTTTTACCTTACAGGAAGCCTTTGTCTTAGGTAGCTGGGAATACATTCTCAGTTCTGTTCACAAATGCTCTACTACATGCGGTTGACTTGAACTTAGAAAGTGTTCAGTGGGCCTCAAAGCACAGAATCCTGTTGTACCCGTGTATATGGTGCTCATGTTAGTGTAACACAGAAGCATCAGATGTCAGAGGAAAGGAAGTTCAGGCCGATGCATTTTACACTCATGATGCAAAACAAACATGCATTTGAAAATGCCTAGATGTTTGAGGACAACCTCCCAGGAAACCTGACATGGAGCTACAGCTTCAGAAGCTGCTTTTAGCATATGACAGTAAAGTGCTTACAATGCAGGGTCACATTCCCATTGTGTGCGTCTCTCTGGCACTCAGCACGTTTCAGTGCCTTTGAGCGGACATTGATGAGTCCTCTGTGGTTTCAGAGAGAAGAGCTCAGCAGCGAGGGCTGTCAGGATTACACTTTAGGCAACTACAGAGGGCTCGGAGCACCTGTGTGAATACTGCACGGCTAATATTTTTGTACAGTTTGTTTTCTCAGCAGTATTTTGCTGTCCAGGGACCAACAAAATGTGTTTTGCTTTACAAGTGTGACATGATGGATGCTTCACTAGGAGAGTCTTGTCATTACGCAGCAGATGTCTCCTGACAAGCAAGTGATTGGTACAAGTGAACTACATTATTGCAATAATGTGAAGGTTCAGACTCGAGCAAAAGATTGTAAGATAGTGTGGGGGAGGCAGCAACAAGAGAGAGAAGGACAGTATGAGCTACAGGGGTAGGAGGAACACTTGGGTCTGAATCTACATCCATACCTAGCATGGTGCTGAGCCCACGATACATCTCGACAGCACAGAGACCTCAGAAGGTTAACAAGCTTTCAAAAGCCAGTCTGTACATGTTCATTGGTCAGTATATGAGTGCTCTTAGGTTTCTGAAGTCTCTTAACTTCAGTAAATAGAAAGGTCACCATGTACAGACTTAAAATAGTAGTTCTCTTATGTGATTGTAGCAAGCTTGAAGAATCACAAAATCTTTGGCACATTCACCAGTTAAATTTTTGTCCTGCTTGTAATTTAGTTATCGTTTTTTTTCCATTACTCTCAACTTGTACAGCATATAGGTTTAGTGGAATTCAAAATAAGATTTGGAATTAATAAGCCTACTGGAAAAAGAGGTGAGCTATGAAGGGAAACTTTACATTTAAAAACAATAAAAAAATCATCCTTAGACTATAGGATATGAACAATTCTTGGAATACTTTTCCATAGCTTCACAGGGCTTGCATCCCTCCCTCTTAGATGCAGTCTGAATGTGTCCACAAATATCATCTACCCCTGATTGCTTTGATTCCAAATTTGTTATTATGCACTCTTGTTTTTATTCACTCCTCATCAATATTGAGGTTGTGTTTTAAGAAAGTTTAAAATCATTTTCTCTCCATGTTCTGATTGTGGCTTTTTCCACTGCCCCTTACACAGCAGAGCAGCAGCATGACCTCTCAATCTTTTGTAGGTGGTCTGATGGCCTGGAAGCATTTTAAAAGACCTAGGGTTTTGAGATCATGTTACAAAGCAATATTGATGGATAATTATTCTTGACAACCAAACAGCAAAAACGTTCCTATCACTAGTTTGATCTCAATTTTTTAAGCAAAAAACAAAACTTATATGTTTATATCTGGTAATCTGAAAAACTAATTTTCACATGGCATCATGTAATACAGCAACCATTGTCAGATTCCTATTACTTTGTTAATAAAATCTTGTATCATGTATAATGCTGTTTTGCTTCTATCACTATTCTTTAAAAAGTACAAAAATTGCAACTTCACCTAATACTTTAGGCATGTCTTATATCAGTAGAGATGTAGTTGTCAGGAAAATAGATGCCCAAATTTCAAACACCCACTAAGACATTGGTAATCTGTGACACCTTCCCCCCTTTGCATTCTAGAAGAATAGCTTAGTAGAGTTTGCTGGGGAATTAGAATCTATTTTCTCTTGTGACAACTAATAAATATTTTAAAATTTCATTATTTTTTGAATATAAGTGATTAGTATACAACAAGTTCTGAAAGTCCCTGAAGAAATTTTGATAATTTCTATAGCATAAGAAGTTGAACTTTTACCATTCCTTTGAAGGAATGGAAACATATTATACAATAAAATGTGGATGAAATGAAGGATACATAGGTATTTTGGAATTTCTTCCTATAGATGTGTATTGGAAGTTGCATGTGATAAAGCAACTAGTAAAAGCAAACAAGAAAGCATGCCATTTAAAATCTGAAAATAAAGATGAAGTGTGCTGAGTTAATTAGGTTTCCCTCTCAAGAATTGGTTTTGTAAAGGTTTAGCTTACATTATAATGGTAACCTTCAGAAGACAGCAAGACATTTAAGGAAAAAGCAATTTAGAAATACAAAAAGGAGATTTCCCTAACCATTGCTACCAGGAGAGGTGTTAATGTGCATACAACAGAAAGGCATCTTAAAACAGTTGGATTTATTTTGCAGGAAAAGTACTCAGAGCCAGGGAAGGAATTCTTCCCATGAGAAAATGCAGAGCCATACCTTCCCCTTTGCTTCAGCCAGGCCAGCAGTTCAGAGAGCTGAGCATAAAATTCCTGGGCGCAGAGACTTTGGAGCACAGCCATTCCCATGCTTGCATTCCCAGTTTGTCATCCACCACCCTCCCGAGCACTTTAAATTGGCATAACGCAATTAATAAAGCTTTAATATTTCAAGCAAACTTGAGCAATTGCTCTGACAGAGTTTATCTGAAACTAGTTAAAAGGGTACTGGGTAGGAAAGGACTAACATATTAGTATGGAACGTGCATAAGGGTAAATCAAATATGTTGGAACAGGCACCTGGACCTGGAACGGTTGTCTTCTCCATCCCATGACAGACTATTACATTGTTCCTATGAATAGCAAGCAGACATTAAAAATTCTCATCCTAAAATTACAGTATATCCATTTCAATATCTTTCTATGATGTTACAGTAAAATATTACTTTTTTAGTTTATTTTTTATTAATTTTATTGAGAAACAAATAGCAGCAAGACAGTTTCAAAACAAGTTAGTAGGACAGTTTCTATAATTACTATATTGTATATTGCTATCTTTGTAGTAGTCATTCATAGTACAAGATGCAGACATGATAGCCTGTCCAAACACTATTAGTACAAAGATTTATACTAATAAGGTATTCTTAATATGCCCCATTAATGTTTTCCTTTAGACCTGTGTTTGAAACCTTGAGTCAGGAATAAGAAATAAGAACCAGATGGCTATTGAATGACATCAAATATCCTTTATGTCCTTTGAAAATCTTTGGTAAGTAGGAGAGACTTCAGTTAATTTACAAAAGTTAATTTTTGGCTTATTAAAATAAAAATTTTAATTTTTCTAAATCCTTGAAGTTCAATTAATAGCTTATTTTATTCTATTCATTACCCTGTTATTTTCGTCTTTGTGGTGCTAAAGGTTGAACTCAGAGCCACGTGCATGCTAGTCAAGTTCTATACCACTGAGCTACATTGCCAGCCTAGGAATTATCAATAGCATCAACAGAGACATGTTGGACAACTGTATTTAATTTTGTCTACTTTATTTCTTCCTCAAACACTTCTTATAAAGCTAAGTATTTAAACATTCTTATAGATGTAATAAACTGACTTTGAAATTACACCTTACTTAAAAGCATTAGCTTAATCCAATTATTTTATCATTTTGTAAACTGGAACATTAAGCAAATCTTATACTCCCTGAAAAAAATTTATTACAAATACTTAATATCACATACATTAAGATAGGTTTTAAGCAACGAACATTGCTAACACTTCAAATTTATATTATTTATATAATTATACCTGGTTAGAGTTCAACTACATGCCCAGTCTATTTAATATATGGATAAGTGAAATACACTAGAGCAGGACAAATCATGTTCCGCAGTCATGTGTTGTCACTACACTGCCATCCATTCTGATTGGCAAGTTCTAGTGGTAGTTTGGTAAATCAGCTCTCTATAACTAAAAGCTCTGTTTTGTAGTATTTTCCCATTTCTGTGATGATAAATACTCACCCTTGGGCCTTTTCAAACTACTTCAGATTTGAAAACACAAATACAATTTCCAGCTATTTAACATTTCATTTTCATGAGCCACTATGTACAGGCTTCTGTATTCTACTAGTTGTTTAATGCGCTGTACTACTCATTAAATATTTTGAACAGAAGATCTGTTTAAAATTTCAGTTGCAGTAAAAGACTTGAAAAGATATTTGCTATCTATGTATATATAGAGAACTGGCGACAATGTAAAATGCCACAAGCGCTGCAGATACTCCCTTGGTATTTCCTAAGTGTTAAGCAGAGTTACCATGTTACACAGCAATTTCACTTCTAGGTATTCTTGACCAAATGAAAACATATATCATGCAAAAAAACCATAGACCAACATCATAACAACCAAAAAGAATTGGAAACAAACCGAAGGTCCTTCAATTTTGCTTTATAAGTAAAATGTATTACACTCATAATGAAATATAACTAGGCAACAAAAAGGACACAAACATATCACAAAATAGAATAACCTAATTAGGCTTAACTAAGCCAAATAGAAAAGGCCACATATTGAACGATATCAAATATCATTATATCATATCTCTGTGTATAGGTCTAGGAAGCCAAAATCCATGCAGGTAGGAAGTAGGTCAGCAGCACTTCAGGGTGAGAAGCTGACCATTGGGGGCTTGAGAGCTAGGGAATAGCCAGTGGGAGCAAGTTTCCTTTCAAGATGATGAAAATATTCTAAAATTAAGGTATAATATTAGTTGTGCAACTAAGTGAACCATAGAATCATTTAAATTTCCACTTAAAATAAGTGACTTTTATTAACTCTATTTAAACAAAGCTGATTAAAATCCATTCTCTGAAGCAAGATGCAGTTTTGTTTCTTGCCCATGTGACAGCTTAGAGGTAAAAGGTGCTCTGTACACGTACACACAGTGGAGCACTGTTCATCCATAAAGGCGAACACAATCCAGTCGCCATCTGTCAGGAAGTAGGCAGGACTAGAGACCACCATCATGAACAGTTTATGAAACGAATCCACAATACCCCCAAATGCATTTATTCTACTTTCTTGAGATAATTTGGGGTCATTCTTCCAAGAAAAGCAATAATACTCTCAGGTAGTGAAGTTTCATAATTCATAGAGAGATTATTTTTCTGAGTGAAGAAATGTGGAAGTGTATACATTCAAAGTACTTTTTCCCATTATATTAAGTGCTAGTTGAAGATTTTATGACCATCTGTAATGCCACTAGGGACCCAAAGTTCAACTTTATAAGGAGGTACTCTAAAGAGTTTGTCTTTGATTTCTAGTAACACCTTATCAAATTTTCAAAGCTGATTTGAGTTTGCAGCTGTATCACCTAATCGCTTTATCATTAGGTTGGGGACATAAATATATTTCTTGATTATAACACAAGTTCTTTTCATAGCCTTCCAATCTGTTTGTACCTCAACTTTATTTGGATACTTAAATGACTTTCAGTTGCACATTGTATATCTCTAGGAGCTACATTATGCTCTTTAGTTACTGATACAAAGTACACACAAACAACAGTGGCAATCATATCAGGGTTTTAGGTCTAAAGGGCGCTGAGCCATATTAATAGCAGCATTTAGTGAGTACAGCTTTGAAGCCAAGGCTGTTCTCAGTAGACTGAACTCAAAGATAATTTTTGTTTCCAGTAAAGAGAAAACTGAGGAGGCCTAAGGAAATTAGAATGTGAATCAGGTCAAACATGTTACTACTATTTGGCCAAGAAAATAAATATATACCTAATTATGATATAAACTCCCAAACAAAAGACTGAGGAGACTATGACTAACACATATGCTTTTCTCATACCTATAGACAGTAATATGACAAAAATTATTCTTGATGAAACTGGAGGCACGTATCCCTGTGACCTTTCTTTGCTGGTAGCAAGGACAAAGTGAGAAGGTACTGACACATATTATGTAGTGATCACAGAATCCAAGATGATTTATCTCTGAAGAAAACATATTTTACTTTCAGGAAAAATAAAACAACACATCTTACCTTTGGTTCTTAGTATGCATGATAATCTTTCGTATAAAAATTAAACTTACATTGTACTGTGTGCAGCAAAGCATTAGCTTTTACCATAATTTCTGCTCTTTTTCCTGTGGTTCTGAATTATTGGAAGCCTCTTTCTAGGGCTTCTTCAGTGAACACCTCCAGAGCTCATAAAGGAGCAAGATGATAAAGACATCTGTCCCACTTTTCTCTTATTTGAAGTGACTTTAGGTCACTACATAGAGCGCTAGGGACATACACTACTGGAGGGTGTCACTAACCTTCTTTGTCCTGGTGCATGGCATAATTGGATGGATTTGGACTGCTATTAGCAGAAGGCATGTGCTTTCCAGCCCATCTTATAATAGCTGCTCTGCAAGGTAATTTCAGTTTCAGATGGAGTACACTCTTGAAGCTTATGCATCAGCAGTAGTTGCCCCTATCATTGTTTATATGGGTCTTATTAAGGCAGCTTATCAACCAGACAAATAATGTCTTCATGGTAGTTTCAGCTCTACAAGTCAATGCTAGAAAAATATTCTTAAGGGATGGGGAAATAGCTCAACAGTATAAGCACTGGCCTGGCAAGTGCAAGGTCTCAAGTTCGGTTCCCCAATACTGCTGGCTCACCAGGCCCTAGAACAGTACATGGTGGCTCTAGAGAGACTGAAACAGGCAGATCACTATATAAACACGTTGCATAGAAAGATGCTGTATAAAAAAAGCAAAAACAAAAACAAACATGTTCTCAGCATGAATCCATGTGAGTTTGAGTTTCAAGTTATCTATCCACTTTTCTGTTCATATTCACACATGTAAAATATATGCTTATATTTACAAAAATATAATGTGTATATGTACATCTACATATGTGTGTAGACACACACATAGATTTGATGCTTCACTAGAAACTGAATTTTTGGGGGCCGGGGAGATGGCTCAGTAGAATAAGTACTTCTCTGGCAAGCGCAAGGGTCTGAGTTCAATCCCCGGTTCCACAAAGAAAAATTAAAAAAAAAAAAAAAAGAAACTGAAATTTTTAAGGAAAATTTAGATCTACAGTCTATTTTTAGAGACCATAATGCAGGTATTATACTTTCTGCAGATATTTTCATCTTCATCTATTAATCCTGTATAGCTAGTATGTCCTTTCCTTCTTGTCCAAAAAGTAAAGATTTCAAATTAGCTTCAGTTCAAGAAGACAGAAAGTTTAGACAATAAGCACTATTTACTCCACAATAAATTTTGGCACATGTGTCTACACTTGAAATAAATTTTAGAGCTCACTTCCCCCTAGAATTGTTTTATAACAGATATGCAACATAGTTAGTGAAAAAATGGATCAAGCTGCTATGAACTAGAATTCTGAAAGTGAGTAAGCAGGTGACCCATGCTTGTTAAGGCAACAGACATGATGGCTGTGTGTTTGCTTCCAGAGCTTGGTGGCAGCAGTTAGAAGGGAGGCAGCCCTCTGGTAAGACATCCAGAGAGCTGGAAGAGCTGGCCACGGGCAGAGGATGCAGCAATGCAGTATGGGGACATGCTGATGATTTTAAGCTGAAAAAAATCAAGAAAAGCATGGAAATGAACTATTGTCTCTGATCTTTTGTTTGGACATTTCTACTCAGAGACAATATAAAGAAGCATTTCTACTGAGAGACAATATAAAGAAACATTTCTGGCCCACTTCCTCTGAAACAGGCTGTAAGACCTTCATTTTAGAGGAGTCCTGTTCTAAACCAAAAGGTCCAAAATCTGAATAAACCAGCCTTGCTAAATTACTGTTTATCATCTTCAGCTTCTAAGACCCCTTGTTCAATCACATTTCTGCACAACTGTCTTCTTTTCATCAGACCTAAGCATAAAAGTGCAGTTTGTTCTAGGTCTTTGAGTAATTCTAAAGGCTCCTGGGTCGTGTAAAATGGTATTAAGTTTGTAATATTTTCTTCTGTTAATCTGTCTCTTTTTGGTGTCACAGTACTATGGGTGAGAAAGAGAACATGGACATAGGTAAAAAGGAAAACTACATATGTGACCAGTGGAGACCTGGACAGCACAGCAGGCATGTGATCAAACTATGGAAAGGAGGGAGCTAAGTGTGCAGTTCTAGCTATACTAGTTAATCTCTTAATCCTCAGAGACCTCCCACTAAACAAATTAATATAAAAGTTGGTCATCAGAGCAGGAACTCCAACAGCAAAGAAACCATGACAATTTTTTGGCGGGGAAAGAGGATAAAGGGCCCTATTCAGTCTTCTCCTAAGAACACAATGTTAATGACATATTGAATTGGAAATTAGACTTTATTAATCTATGAAACTAGTGTTATGAGAACTGATATTTTAGCAGCTTGTGATCAGAAGATGAACTGAAGAAAGAAAAAGGAAAGTTACTGACAAACAAGTATCTAAATGTACTTTTTGATTAAGATAAAAATATAGGGGGGGATAGCTCAGTAGAATAAGTGCTTACCTGGTAAGGGCAAGGTCCTGAGTTCAATCCTCGGTACTGAAAAAAAAAAAAATATATATATATATATATATTCCAAACATATTTATATTTGAACATTCCAAACATCCCAATTGAACAGACAGTTGATTTCTTTCTCAGTTTATAAATGTCAGGTAGAAAGCAGACAAATATCTATAATACCTGTATTTGCTAACATGGACTATGAAGAAAATATCAGAATTCTAAGACTGCGTGAAATTTTTTATTCTACGTTTCCTTATATGTTAAATTTGAAATGTCTGCAAATGAGACTGGCCATGGTGGCACATAGCTGTAGTCACAGCGCTGGGGAGGCTGAGAACAGGAGGGTCACTATGAGTCCAATCTGTGTAGCGAGATCATGTGGACCCTAAATCCATCTAAAAAACAAAAATAAAACAAAAAATCTGCAAAAATAAAAGAGAAAAGAATAAGTGAAAATGAAATAATGTGTATTCTACTATTTAGGGCAACATCAAAAAGGAAGAAGCATCCCTAAACTTGTGCTCAGGAGACTCATGTGTTAGATACGTAGACCTAATAAATGTGGAGAGTGTGAAAAAGTAGGAAACTGCCGTGTGTGGAGCACGTTTTACAGCACGTCTTGAGTATGTTTTGCCATTTAAACACGATAGAGCTTGAAGGATTTGGGCACATTACTGCCTTTTTGTAGCAAAAAAAAAAAAAAAAAAATGAAGCTCCAAAAGGTTCCCTTGAATATTGACTATTTTAGAAGAGAACCAACGTGCAAATTTCTGAAGCATTACAAAATTTTTGGACAAGCACAAAATATTTCCATTAGAATTATATAATATGCTCAAGAATTCAATATTATCATTTTCAGATAATTCCACTCTGATGCCCATCTTGGCCAGATATTCACTGAATTCTCTGAAAGCGAAATGCTTTCGGCATTCTACAATAGCGCTAAAATGGCAGCAGGCATGCTTGGTTCCCTAGTGAATGACTACAGAACCGTAGCTGTGTGGCTCAACGATTTTGTGTGTTAGCAGAAAACAGAACTAGTGGAATATTTTGAGGTAAGATAATCATATCATTTAGAATATGTACAAGGAAAACTATCATTAATACTATTGTAGACTATTTTCCAGGCAATTAGCAAACATTTGAAAATAACTGAGATGATTATTTCGAGCAACTCTGCAAATCTCTGTGTGTCAAATTTGGCTATCTGCTGACCTGAGAGTTAAGGTAAAAATCAGATCTGGTTATATAAACAATCCTTTTTTAAAAAGTGAACACTCATTACATTATCTGAAATGATGATACCGTACCGTATAAGATCTAACTTGTTTTTTAATTAATGGCTTTTATGGCTTGCGTTTATATATGTGGACCTTAGTCTGAATACTTACAAGGAATAATTTTGGAGCATTAAATGAAGGATGGAGTTAGAGTAAAAGACAAGGGATGGGCACATATCCAGATTTACTACTTCCTCCCTTCATGGCCAGGGCAGAAGAGCTGAAACCAGATAACTGTGGCCTCATGGGAAGGTGTGCAGCTGCAGCCTATCCAAAGCTGGACTCAGAGGAAGATGGCAAAGTAAATACCTTGACTCCTGATTCCTTTGCCTCTTGTACTGCTTCCCATTTGTCATGCCATCAGCAGGTCACTCCAATGAAGTCAAGTTCTAGGATTCAGATTGACATCATGAAAACACACAGTAATGTCCAGAACAGTCACTTTTCTAATTAGAAAGTATAACTTGTTTGTAATACATTCATTCATTCCTTTAGTCCATTATAAATGCATTTGTGATCCCCAACTATATTCAAGTTGTACTTCTTATAAAAGGTTATTTAAGATGAGTAACAGTGCAAAAACTGTCCATATCTTCAAGGACCTTACAGTATAAGTACAGCATACAAATAGTGCTAGGCAGAATGATATATGAAAGACAAGTGACAGGTAAATGTTAAGGGATTAAGAATAAAAAAAAATGATTGAGGCAATCAGAAAGACCTCATGAGAGACCTGATAATTGAGATTGTTCTTGTGAGATAGGCAAGGTCCTCATAGAAATGTCCAGTGGTGATATCCCCTATGCTAGAAGTTAGACACACATAGACGAACAGGAAATTTTAAGCCATGACCAGAAAGTCTGATGAAAATAAGGTGCTCATTTAAGGAAGCAAGAGGAATTAAAATTAGAAATAAACTGGGCAGAACTTGAATGCCTGTTACACACACACACACACACACACACCCTGATGCATTCCCATTCCCATATGTTTATTAAAACAATGCTGTCCTACTGCAAAGCTTCAGCAAGTCACCTCTGAGTAAATGCAAACTCCATGAAAATGAATTTTATAATCTGATATTAGTATTGCTGCTGGTATGGGGCAAAATCCAATATGCACATAGGGCATGGTTTTCTTTTCTCTAGATTTATTCTCCATAAGTGCTGCTTCCAAGGCATGACTGCTATTAGGATAAGAGCACCATCTAGTGTGTCCTAGTCTTACATTAAGCTGAAGGCCTTCTGATCTGTTTCTAATGCTGTTACTCAAGACTCACATGGGTACAAAAAAATAAAGTCCTAAAGTTCACACCCATTTTTGTCTTTAAAATTCCAAGCTTAATAGATTAAGATTTTGGGAGGATATGTAATGCTTCTAAAAGATATCCTAGAGAAAATGAATCTTTCTCATCATTAATTTAGGATAACAAAGTAGAGAAAATAGTTCAGCATCACTTTCCTAGCATACCAAATTTGACATATAAAATGCGAAAAAAGGCAAAAGACTATTTTATTTCTAATTGCAATGTTAACATGCAAAGCAAGATCCTTCAATATTAAACATCAATAATCACCATTTGTTATATAATATAAAACTAAAATCTAGTAGGAAAATTTAGTGACTGTAATGTAAGGGTAAAATTTTCAGCTATAAATAATAAAACAGTATTAGAAAATAAGCAGAGAATGAACCATAAAAGTTGACATGCAAAATAATCTCAGTCTCCTTTGCTCTGCTGATGCTTTGATAACAGAGAAGAAAACAGAAGGGGGAGAAAAAAGGGCCAGGTAGCTACAGATTAAAGAGAAGGTAAAGAACAGGAAGCACTAAGAATGGTAGGAATTCAGAAAAAGAAGAAAGAAAGCTATGTATTTTAGCTCCTCTGTTCCCATCCTTTGGAACTTGACATTTCAACATTAGACCTGGAATTCTCCAATTTGAATTCCAGTATTTTCCTAATTTATCACCTTTAAAAATACAGCAAAATAACTGAAAAGAACATGCCTACACAGGTGGCGTTCAGCGCCTCTCACAAGCCATCTGCACTGTACCCAACAGCAGTTCAAGAGAGAATGCAGCTTGCTGTTTGGTGCCCAGGCAATTAAGCCAGTCTCCTATTTTTGTCTGTTGAGATATTTGAAAAGAGCTAATAGTAGCTCAAATGAAAGCAAATACAGCCTTCCGCTATCAGAATGTTTCGGCAGTGAATGTGTAGGTTGACTGCTAACAAAGAGCGAGTGTGTTGAGACTCTCCTGCTTGCCGTAGGTTGCTCCTTGCACAGCCACCACTGTGGACTGAGTTTCCCCTAAATCAGTGTTACCTGCCCCACCCCCATGATCAATGGCCGGGTTTGATGATGGCTTCATGTCTCATTATAGGCTGAATTTCCGTTTTCTCAAAAAAATCTACTTCAAATACATAAATAGATTGTGTAGCCCACAAAGCAAGTATTAAATACACTTTCCCTTAAGTGATCTTGGTTCTTAAACTCCTATTGAAATACCAGTCACCTGGGGAAGTTGATTGGAAACGTTAAGTCCACATCCTTGCTCTCAGACCAATAAATCAACCTTGGGGCAGGTTCAAGGATTTAGCTCAGCAGGCCCAGCAGGTGATTTTACTTGTTATGATAATGTCCCTCAAATCCTCATCCTCTCACAGGCAGGACTTGGGAAGAAGGTGACTGGGTCATGGGGACCTGTCTGTGGCATTGTCCACTGATGAGCCTCCGAGCTGAGGGTGGTACTGGAAGGTGAGGCTGGCCAGGAGAGGTCAGACAGCAGTCACTAGTGTGACACGGAAGGGTGCACCCCTCCCTCTCTGGTTCCTTCCTGCTTTCTCTGCTCCCAGGCTACCTTGGTCTCTCTCTGAGAGCACTATCAACCTGCCTACAATCAACCCTTCCACTGCACAGCTTCTGTACTGGACCTGGCTGACCAGGCGCTGCAACCAATAAACTTCTCAAATTACTAGTGCTGAGTATTGATTGTGTCTCAGCAACAAGAAATTAACTAACAGGAATTAACAACATGAATACCCATATTGTTTTGTTGACCAATAAAGCTTCTCTGCATGCTTTGCAAAACCACCATAGTCAGTCCATTGGACAAGAAATCTTATCTATTGAAAGACTTCCACTGCTTAAGTTTTAGCAACAGCGATCCTTATAGTTTCTCCTGTATTTATTCAACTGAAGGGGTCAAAATTTTAAAAGTCTAGAGCCATAGTTATTCTGCACTGCTGGGACAATAGACCCAACACAGATAACCTAAAGGAGAATAGGTTTATTGTAGCTCATGGATTCAGTCCAGGGCCTGACTGACTCCAAGGCAGAAATAACATAGCAGCAAAGGGCACCGTGGAGGAACAGAGGCTGAGGCCATAAAGACCAGGGAGCGCAGAGCAAAGGGAGGGTCTGGGAGAACAACACCCCTTTCAGGTCATGCCTCTGGCTATGCACCTCTTCTGAACAGGCCACACTTCCTGCTAGCACACTCAGCTATAAATTCGTCAGTAGACTGACCCTCCCCAAGACCCAGTCACCTTCCAAGCACAGGAGTTTTAGAAGATATTTTAGATCATAACACCTAGGATTTGCCATTAAAGATTCCAACATCACATTTTCTTTACTAAAAGCTACAGCGCTCGTAAGTATGAGGCAGTTGATCCAGGATCCACTCTCCACTCTGGTGAGCTGTGTTCTTTCACTGGCTTTCTTTCCATTTTCTTCCTTGCCAGAATTCCTTAGTGGATTTGTTTCTGTCTTTGTGCTGTACTGCAATTGTCAGGGAAAATAACTCACTCGATCTCAACATCTTATTTCAGTCCTCTGTCTCCCCATTTCAGTTTTTAACTCTGATGGAAAGTTTCTTTGCTTATGCGCATTTTCCTAGAAAGCTCTGATTCATCTTTCAAGATACCAATCAGTCGTCACTTCTGTTGTGAAAACTTTGCTGATCTCCTAGAAAACTTGACCACTTTGTCTCCGGGTGACGTGCTGTGCTCTGTCCACAGCTCAGCTCAGGCAACATGAAGTGCGTCTGTCCATGTATGCGTCATCCATGAACAAGTGCTGAGCCTGTGAGAGAAAATCGCTTCCTAATAGCTTTGTACTCCAGGGTCCACCCCCGAAGAGAGTAAGTATGTGTTAAAGATTAATAGTGTACCCTGTTCACAACAAAATGGAGGCAAGTGTTCTAAAACAAACTTGAACGAAATAGTTGGAATAGTTCAAGAGATTTGGTAATGAAATACCAAAGTCCCCATTTGGCCTTAATGTGCGTCATTTGAAAACATTTCTTGTTTAATGTAAAAAGGATATTTATCTGACATGGAAAATGTGTGGGAAGTGGCAGAGAATATAGATGCCACAGCTGTAAATCTCTTTAGATTATTACAAGCACTCGTCGAAGATTCTTTGAGATGTTTTATTTTGCTTTCCCTCTTGGCTAGATAACAAGTATGCACAGCGATGTAGCTAGCTGGAAATAAGAAAATCTATCAAACACTATTCATCATCTTCCCATCAGTAACAAAAAGCTTCAGATTTCTTCAGTGTCTCTTAGAGCAAACAATGATTGTAAAATGAGAGGAATAGTCTCTCTCAGAGGCATGAGCAGACCTCAAAGTGGCAAGGCTTGTGAGGCACTTTCAAATCAAAGGTGCTTGAGATATTTGTGAAACAACTCTACAATGCTTAGGAAAGTAAAGCCATGTTTACTATAGATTAGTAAAATTGAAACATCCAAGCCCCTGCCAGAGGAGGGCACAGAAATGGTATGAGCGCAGCCCTCACCCTGGGGATGGCGCGGGTAGCCTGCTTGCAGAGAAATGGCTTGCTCTCCTCTGTTTGCTCTAGCTGCTTTTGCTGTCTTCTGCTGCCATGAAGTGGTGTCCCTGTGTGAGGCTACCCTGCCTGTGCGTCACCAGATTATGGACTGAAACCTCTATGAACTGTGAGCTAACTGAACCTTTCCTTCATTAATTTGGAGTGTTGGGTATGTTGTCTCAGCAATGACAGAAAAGTTACTAACACAAATATTGAGAAAAAACTGTTAAAAAAAAAAAAAAACATTCATTCTCCCCAATTGAACATGCAAAATTCAAAGTTAGAAAGCTTCAGCTGTTTGTGCCTCCTATTTTGTCAAAAATAAAACTATTATCACTTTATTTCAGACTAGGGCTTACTAAAGAAAGAGTATTTGAGCTTGAAATTTTTTTAAAGACACTTGTATACATGCAAAACAAAACCTTATATTTGAAATAAAGATATATGTCTCATGAAATTTATAGTAATACCGAAAATTATACTATCATCACCACTGGAATTCCTGTTCATAGCCAAACAATCACAATGCAGCTAAATTGTATCAATACTGAGGTTGAAATAAGAAAAGGTAAAGTTCAGATTATTGATAAATAAGTTTAGCAATTTGATATTTCCATCAATATAGTTCTGATATCATCAAGAAAGGCATGAAGAGGCCCGCCAGATAGCTCAGAGGATTAAAGCACCTGCTTAGGCAGACACAGGGGCCAAGAGTTTGATCCCTTGCCTGCTGCTGTGCTGGCCCTACACCCAGGACCTGCTGAGACAGAGATGGTGACTGAGTACTGTGTCGTAATCCCAGTTCCTGGGAGGCTGAAAACAGGAGGATCACTACAAGTCCGATCTACATAGTGAGCCCCTGTAGACCCTGTACTAAATACATTTTAAAAAATCCATGAAGAAAATGTGAACAGTAATAGTATATCTACTATAAAATGTCATTAGAATAGAAGATTCTCAATGTGTTTTTGTGCTACTTCATCATGAACACATTGGAGATATGTCCTAAATATGAAAGATTTGAGACAAATTCCTTGATTTGAGATGAATTCCTTGAATACAAAGTCTGTCAATGAAACAGTAGAAAATGAATCAACCAGAAAAAGTTTGCAATGATTACAAAAAGCGCGTCGATACCTTTTTCACTGTGCCTTCCTTTGACCTTATGACAATGACAATCTAGGATCCCTGTGGCTTTTTTCATTTTTCTTTTTATCAGGTTTGAAATGTTCCTTGTGCTCATCACTCCACAATCGCTTCCTTTTTTTCCTGTTACTGCAGTGACCATCACCTTTCTGTGTCTCGTGGGTCAGTGTTAACTTCTGTCAAATTGAAGTGTCCAAGTTAGTCCAGGACGAAAATATGCAACACATTGGTTTATGTGACTTGACAATTCTGTAAACGCCCCATTGCCACTTCACGTTATCTTAACAAACAAACATCTGGATTCCAGTCCTTGAAGTGCTTTCCTAATTCCAAATAATCTTATCAGCATAGCTTTTGTTTGAAAGTTTTAGTAGTACTTAAGAACAAGTTCCCAAGAACTCTGGATTCAAACTGAAGCCCACATGAGATGCTTCTAATAGGTTTTCACCCTTTATTTGTGGTGGGGGTGTGTGGGTTTTTATTTCTCCTTTTGTTCCTTTATTTTTAAAATTTGCTTCTTGGGTTTATTTTTAACGGATTTAACAGTTGTAGATTTGTACACGCACAGACTTAGATGGTTTTCTGCCACACCGTCTCCACTGCAGGACCCCACCCTCCACTTTCCCAGGTTGGCAGGTTTCAGTGTTTATCATATACATATCACCCCCCCATTATGTGTCCTTATACTGCCTTCTCATTCTTGTTTTGTTTTTAATATGAAGAAAGGAAAGAGAGGGAGAACGATTAATTAAAAATAGTGGATAACCAGGAAGTCAGCGATATTCTGTTGCTTCTCATTTGATGAATAAAAGGCTGTAACAAAATGAGGTTGTCTTGCTGGACTGCTGGTTTTATATATGCATTAGCCTAGACAAACTGCTGATAGGTTAACAATATGGTATTTTCACTAGGAACTACTTGATAAGCAGTTTCACTGTACTATTATGCAACTAAATTTGTAGAACAGAATTATTTTATGAAATTATTCTTTTTAGTTCAATTTATAAGAGAAAAAGTTATAATAATTAATAAAATAGAAATATTGCTCTATGTCCATTAAACTATTTTTACTATAAAATAAATAGCTGTTCTCTCTAAACATCGCACTCAGAGTAGTAACATTATTAATTTGTTTTTCAATTTAAAATGTAAATATTTAGAAAATCAATTCTTTGATTAAACCAGGTTGAAGCAAAATAGCTTCAAACATCTTTATTTTTATTTATTTATTTATTTATTGTATTTTAGGGAAGGGTCTACAGGGCGTTCAGGGTCTCACTACTAGATCAGACTCCTAGTGATTCCCCTGTTTTCAGCCTCCCAAGAGCTGGGTTTACAGGCATGCCCCCACCACACCCAGTCCAAAATATAACACAATACAGTACCCAACTATAGCAAATATAGGGTGTCATATTTGTGAATTGCCAAACACTGAAATCAGTAGCTGTAGACATATTTGGAATCTGAGCTAGAAATTTTTGTCATATAAATAAGAAAGCCAATTTCCTTACCCTGAAGGACTTGACTGACCTTATCAGACACAAAAGTTACATTGCTATATAGGCCTTGCTTTATCTTGCACCTAACCATCCACCAGAAAAGTTCAAAAATGAGGGATATAAAATAAGGCCACAATGATAAGCTGAGCTATAAATGCCTCTCGTCAACCACTTCTTCGGATAACCCACTATTATTGTGGACTGCTGGACTGTGTTGGATCGTTTCGCTGAATTCAAACACGTATAATAATTGAATGACAATAGAATACCCATCTTTGATGGGACTAAACAAAGAAAGAGGATACAAAGGAAGAACCATTCTGTGTTTGTATAAACAGTACAGTTAGGATAAATAGGCAGTACTTCTGCATAATTCTATGAGAAGAAAGATTTGCACTAATAGTGTTTGGACAGGAGATCCTGTCAGCTTCTTGTACTATGAATAACTACTAGGAAGATAACAATGTAAAAAGTATTAATAATTGAAACTATATTACAATTCAGCTTTTAAAAAAGATAAGTATATAGCAATATTCTCTTAATTCATTGATTAGAGGCATCTGCTATAATAGTGTTTGTAAATAGAATATCATGTATGTACCTTGTATAACAAAAAACCACTATGAAAACAATATGCAATGTATTAATTATTGAATCTGTCCTGCTAATGTGATTTGAAACTGTCTCATTGCTATTTGTTCTTCAATAAAAAAACATAAAAATAAAAAAGATAAAATATAAAAGTTTGCCATGTCAGAGTAATAGAAATTTCTTAAGAATTAACATAAATAAAATCCAGTAGTCATGCACTGAGCAGGACCCTCTGGTTGGTCACCCTGGCCCTGTCAGCAGTTCACCAAAATAAGCAAACTAGGTTTCAAAGTTGATAACTTCCTTTGATGCCATTCAAAATTTTTAAAATCTTATAAGTTCCACACAGATCTACAATGGGTATTATTTCAGACTCTTAAGAAACATTTATGATGATAATTAATTTTATTAATTGTACAGATCCACAGTGCACTGCTATGAGCCCCTGTGTGCAGGCACCATCTGCCAAACCTCTCTGCCTCGCCCGAAGCTCACCCTCCCGCAGGCTCTTTCCCTTCCCTAAAAGTCCTTCTACTTTCCAGTAATGTTTAATTTTCTAGTTTCTATAGGTGAGAGAATACAGGTGATGCTCACCTTGCTGTATAGGGCTTATTGAGCTGATATCTTACATTTCCACCTATTTCCTTAAATGGGACGCAGTTTTGCTCTCCTGTGTAGTGGAATAATACTGCAGGGTATACACAAACCACATTTTGTTTATTGAGTCATCTGTTGATGCATAGTAGCCAGGTTTTATAACTTGGCCAGTGTAAATCCTACCACAGTCCACATGGATATGTATCTATCTCTTTTCTATCCTGGTCTTGTCTTCTTATTCACTAAAAGTGGCCTAGGGGAACCATGTGGTCTTTCTACTTTTCTTTAAAAACATTCTATCGTCACCATCACCATCACCATCACCATCATCATCATCATTATTATTTTGTATTTTAGGGAAGGGTCTCCAGGGTATTCAGGGTCTCACTACCAGATCAGACTCAGCGATCTCTCTGTGTACAGCCTCCCAAGAGCTGGGATTACAGGGACGTGGCACCACGCCCAGTCTCAGCTGTGGTCTCAGCATGCCCTAGGGGTGAGGCTGGAAGGCAGGCTCGGGGATGAAGCCCCCAGCCCCCGCACCTGCTTGCAGATGCTTTAATTCTCTGAGCTATTTAGTCAGCCCTTTTGAAAACATTTTAAGTGAACCTTATTGAACTATAAATTATATGTAGTACAGTATAAATTATATATGGTAACTACAAAACTATGTAATACAATTTGATGACTTTTGACTAATAACCATCTAACCACTAATCCTTCCAAGATATAGAACATTTCCTCACCACAAATTCTCCTTATCTCTTTACAATCAATATACAACATGCTCTGCCACAGGCAAATATTAATCTGATTTCTTTGTATAGACTAATTTCGCCTGTTCTAAAACATCATATAAATATAATAATAGAACACATATACCCTTTGGGCTAGCTTTTTACTAAACATAATGTTTTGAAAACAGCCATCACATTTCATTTCTCTTTTATTTGCCGATTAATATTTTATTATATGGATATCACACTGTTCGTCAACTATCCATCTGTTCGTGGATAAGCCAATCGCTTTCAATTTGGGGCTACTATTAATAAAGATGTTATGAATAGCCCTATATAAATCTTTTAAATTATTGTTGGAATTTATGCTTAAAATATTGCTATTTGTTTTCCATTTTTTTAATGTAGTTGGTTGTTACAGGGTTTCACTACATAACTCAGACTCCTGGGGATACTCCTAGTTTCAGCCTCCATGCGCCACCACGCCCAGACTGTGGCAGGCTCAGCCCACCCCGGAGGCAGAGTCCCTGCTGCATATGGTTCTGGGGTTGGAACCGCCATCCCTGCGCTTGCCTAAGCTTGCCTAAGCAGGCGCTTTAGTCTTCTGAGCTATCTTGCTGGCCCCTTCCAATTGCTTTTTATGCTTTGATTTTTTTTCTACCCTTTTACGAAGTTAATGAAATATTTTAATGTCTTTTATGTTCTCCATAAATTATTTCTCCATCCGTTATTACTTCTAATTACTTATTGCTTTAAGGCTAATAGCATCCATTTTGATTTTGTTCTAAACTTACAATGTGCATCTATTTAGAGCTAAGATGATTCCATTTCTTAGATTACACTTAAAACTTTTCAGGTCTTCTATGCTGTCCCTCACAGTAGCATGAACTTCCCAATGCCTGTGTCCTATTCCGTTTTCCACTTTCTGCTTCACATTTCACAAAGGAAATCATCTTGAAACAATATATTTCTTTTCACCACACATACAGTTTCTTCAAGGGTCTTTATCTTTCCCATGTGCTCTAAATCAGAAGTTGAAGGATATTTTTTTAAAATATATTATGAGAAGAAAGTAGAATCATCAATACCTTCCACTGATGAGCCATTTTCAGTTCTCAGTTGTCTCTGTAGAATTGTTTCCAGTCACTACAATTTTCTGTTGATCTCAGGATCTATATTCCAACAATTTCGAAGCTCAGTGTTGTAGATGGTGAATTGTATTTCTTATCTTTTTGTCTAACTGGAAAGTTCTGAAGACTATTTTAATTGGGTATAATATCCACAGTGGCCACTTTTAAAATATGACTTTAAATAAGCCCTTAAGGGCCGGGCGTGGTGGCGCATGCCCGTAATCCCAGCACTCGGGAGGCTGAGGCAGGAGGATTGTTGTGAGTTCGAGACCAGCCTGAGCTACAAAGTGAGCTCGAGGCCAGCCTGAACTGCACAGTGAGACCCTGTCTCAAAAAGACAAAAAAAAAAAAAAAAAAAAAAAAAAAAAAAATAAGCCCTTAAATTGTTTTCCAGTTGACATTGTTTCTAATGAGAAATCTGCAAATTTTAATTATTGTAGTTCTCTTATGCTGAATCTTCCTTTTAACAGGTCTGCTCTTAAGATTTATTAGTAGTACTTCAAAAGCATGACTATAATGTGCTGAAGTATAGCTATTTAGATCTATTATACTAGAAGTTTTCTGAGGTATTAGTAGTTATAAATCAATATTTTTTAACAAATTTGAAATCTTGGAAGCTGCTTCTTCAAATATATTTTATTTCATTGTCTCATTTTCTCCTCTAGATTAAAACTAAATAAAGCACCTTACCATACTTTGTCCTGGTAATTCTTTAAGCTTAAATGTTTTCATTGCTTTTTATCTTTGTTTGATCAAATATTCTCTACATATTTGTCATCAATGTTTCTTATATTTTCTATCATAATTTTCTCTTTCCTGTTGCCACTTTTTAAACCTCTAATATACTTTTCCAGTTGAGAATTTCTAGTCTTATTTTTACTTTTGTACTTACGATTTTTTCATGGAATTTCTCAACCTGTCACTCATTAAGAATCTCTTTTTTAGTGTTTCTTTTTTAAGAAAAAGAAATATTAGTTACTTTAAATCCTACAACTAAGCTATCTTAGATGTAAGTTCTGTTGATATCTTACTCTTCATTACAGGTCAAACATGCTTGTTTCTTTATATATGTTGTGAATTGTAAATGAACTACTCGGGCCTGGGGAGATAGCTCAGTAGAATGCTTGTCCTGGTACTACAAATAAATGAATAAATAATAAATAACCCAACTTTCAAACTAATACACTGATAAGACTCTAGCTTTTAAAAATCTCATAAGAAGTGTTCATTATTGCTTTTGGAAGGTAGTTTAATTACTGATTATGTTGCAATTTGCAGACTAGAGCTTTTATTTTGTTAATGTGGATCTTCACAGAGTCCAAAGTATTAGTTCAATCCCTATCATTTAGAAAAACTCAATCTCTAAACTATTTTTGTCTGAGTCTTGATTTCGAGTTTCATAAGAGAAAGCCTGTAGTACTTTTTATTGAGGAATCTGCTTTAAACCTCACCTCATATGAAGATTTTATGGTGTCTAGCTAGTGCCAAGATCTTGTGTTGATGTACTGTGTTTTGCTTTACCCCAGTAGCAAAATCGTATGAAATTAAGAAGGTAGATACTGAACTCCAGTGTATTTCTAGAGCTATTGTTCTCCAGCACTGCTCAATTGATGGTAGCTCTCATCTACTATTTAATGGGATATTTTCATACTGCATGCTCTTGGCCTTTATGTGGAGGTCTCACTTCCTAGATGTGGGCTGGTATTATCGCTCCGCACAACCTTCAGAGCCTTCTCTCTGTGCATCTGTCTTCTCACTCATGACTGATTCCACAGATTTAAACTGCTTTAGCTGCCCTATACTGTGGTCTCTGCCTTCTTAGTTCTGCAGAGCATGGGAAGCATCTTTACAGATTTTAAATTCTTCATACTATAGACAGAAAAATTGGTCCATGCAGAAAGGTTGGCAATTACGTATGCACAATAGGAGATTCATTCTCGCAGTGTGTGTGATGCTATACTACTGTTTGCCACTATCTGAAAGTGTTTATTTTATATATCTTCCAAGTTCTTGAGTTTATTATAGCAGAAGTCTTTCACTGGTACAAGTTATTCCATCTAACAAATGCTAGTTTTATACATTTATAGTAGGACACTAAATCTGTGTCAAAATTTTCATTTGTCTTGATGTATTTATGATAAATTTTAATGCAGCAAAAATTAAAAATCTTCTGAAAGTTTACATAGATTCATAGGAGAAAATACTAATCACCAATGTTTGTGAAGCCCTGATGTAAGAATAGGATAGCTTAATAATGTTCAAAAGTCTTTTCCTTAATGTTGTGTTTTTATTAAAGGTATCAATATCTTTGATGTTCACAGAACACCTAAAATGAAAAAAAAATGCTATGGGGATTATTTAGGAGAACAAGACAAAGATTCTCTTATGGAATTAACAGGCAATGAAACTTTACAGTACTGGGATACAATGTGGAAAGGAATTTGGCACTGGTGCTTCATAATAACCATCAGAAGTACGTTGAAGGACAAAAGAATAGATCAGAGTGCAAGGACCTTAATAAATATGGAAATTAACAGAGATATAACTCAACTAGTAACAGTGCTTATGGATAAATGAATAAGAAGTAGCCATGGCAGTGTTAAAAACACAAGGATTAACACAAACAAGGCTGGAAGACTACCCGTGAAAGAAGCAATGGACACATACATCCTTTTAGGGTTTAAAGGAAGTGAAGAAGAAAGTGGAAGTGTTTAAAGTAGACTAGAGACAAGTCTTACATCATGAATATTAAGATTTTTGTTTTATTCTCTGATAGCAGCTAATCACTGAATGATTTTGCAGGTGCAAAATGTTTTGATTGGAATGAATGTTAGTGTATTATGATGCCTTCAAATGTTCTAGGATATTACTTAATCTACCATGAAAGTTTAGCACATTTTATGATTTTCTAATTATATATTAGCCTAAACACAGTAAAATTTGCAAAAATCAATAATTTTTTATTGTGACTTGAAATCTTTTGATCACAGGAAATTCCATCTCATTGAAACAAAATTAAAATTCAAATAAAAACCTGTGAAGAATAAGTTAACTCATTAACACATTTAACCACTTTTTTGGGAAAAAAAATCTTTTATGTATTTAGTACAAGGTTACAAGGTAACCATTGTTTTAACATGTAAGAAATTAGATTATTTTTGCCTTTCAAAAATCCTAACTCATGAGCTAAATGTTATATTCAGAATGCTTTTCCTTTAGAGGGTAGACACAGTGGTTAAAATAGGACAAATAGTGTCCAGTGTGGATTTTGTCTTTAATGAGTGGGGCTCAGAAGTCTTATATGAAAATTAAAAAGTGACAGATATTTTCTAGGGTCCTTTGAATTTTAAAATACTGCAGTTGAAGTAAAATATCTAATGTCTTGGGAAAAGTTCAAAGCCATTGTCTCATATTACAGCAACCTCATATGGGTGCTCAGAACAGACTCCATCCTTCTAGCACTATTCATATCCTCCATTTAAAATGCTTTTTATTCAACAAACTTTAACTACTATGTATGTAAAGTCACTATCTGACCATATGAGAAATAGCATCAATCAACTTAAACTTTACCTTCAAGAAATTTATGAGTCCTAGTCTGTGAGAATCAACAGAAAACACTGGAGTAACCTCAGAAAGCTTTTGGCTGGGAGGTATGTTGGTGGCTGTTTGATAGGGATTGCATTAAATCTGTA
Organism: Ctenomys sociabilis; assembly: GCA_004027165.1. Classification (NCBI taxonomy): domain Eukaryota; kingdom Metazoa; phylum Chordata; class Mammalia; order Rodentia; family Ctenomyidae; genus Ctenomys; species Ctenomys sociabilis. The sequence goes on from PVKA01008038.1 coordinate 44,887, forward strand.
CAGCAGTTTGAGGAGTATGGCCATTTTCATAATGTTGGTTCTCCCTATCCAGGAGCAGGGAATATCTTTCCATTTTCTGAAATCCTCTATGATCTCTTTCTGCAGAGTACTGTAATTTTCCTTGAAAAGATCTTTGATGTCTTTAATTACATTAATTCCAAGGCATTTCATTTTCTGTAGTGCCATTGTAAAAGATAGTTTCTATAGTTTCCCTCTCAGTGTGTTTGTTATCTGTGTAGAGGAATGCTATTGAATTTTGGGTATTGACTATCTATCCTGGCAAGCTACTGAATTTGTGTATCAATCCCAGTAGCTTCTTGGTGGAGTTTTTTGGTTCTTCCAAGTAAAGTATCATGTCATCTGCAAATAGTGATAATTTAACTTCTTCTTTACCTATTCTTATTCCTTTAATATCTCTTTCTTGTCTAATGGCTCTAGCTAATGATTCCTGGTGATATAAATGAAGGACTTTTTTTGTATCTGCATATAAAAAATTATTAGGATAGATGTACAGCTACTTTCTCTTAATTCGATAAGAAGAAAAATTTGTACTGATAGTGTTTGGACAGGATATCATGTCTGCATCCTGTGATATGAATGACTACTACAAAGATAACAATACACAATCTATTAATTGTTGTAACTCTCTTGCCAACCTATTTTGAAGCTTTGCTTTGCAATTCATTCTCAATAAAATTAATTTTAAAAAAAAAGAAAGCTTTTGTCACAAACTTCTTTGAAGACCAGAACAACAAAACATGTAATCTCTAAATATCCTTAGGGTGGACTTGTTTAGCAGTTTCCATTTCTGTAGAAAAACCACTATGTCTGGGTTGGCCTTCTTATTCTTCCTGCAGATATGAGTGAATGAACCCAAACTTCAAGGACAGGTTGAAGAATTCCTATCGCCATTTTTGTCAGACAAACAACATTATGGTGGAAGTCTACAGAGAGCCTGCAGCTTAGCACTAGCAGAGATTCCAATTTAAAGCAGAATGAACTTCCTTAGTCTTCCTCTCTAGGAGCTACATTATTCCTTTCATCCCTGCACCCTACCACGGTCTCCACAGACAAAGGGGACAGTGATGACTTCTTATGCACTAGGCAAAGATTAAAATATTTCAGCCACATTTCTTGAATAAACAAATTATAACAATTACTGACAATTATAGATAATAAAGATCAGTGAAATAATGGTTCAGTTGTAGTGCATCACCTAAAAGTCTGTGTGTGAGAGGGTTGATTACAGTGTGGTGATGTTAAAGAGTGGGAGACCATGAAGAGGTGGGATCCGGAAGGTGATTAGGTCAAATTTCAGATATGAAGGGAAACCTGGAATACCAAGTTGGTTCTCTTGAGGAGGTTGTCATAAAAAAAAACAAAGCTGGCTCTGCCCTCTGCTCTGGCTTCCAGTCTTGCCACTTGACCCCACCTTTCACACACATTCCCCCTGCTGTGGAAGCATCTGCCCTGGATTCCTCACCATGACCCAGCTGCTTCCGGCACCGTGAATCTGAGCCTCCAGAACTGCAAGCTACATGCACTTCTTTGGCTTATAAACTCACCAAACCCAGATACTTCAGTCCAACCACGCAAGCCTAACAGGTGCCTATTCTGTGCGTGTGGAATGCTGTTTCACCTATCACGCCTTTAGTGTTCTTCACTAATGTTTCATGCCTTTTTTTTTCCTTTTTTTTTTTTTTTTGTGGAACCAGGAAGTGAACTCAGGCTCTTGCACCCGCCAGGGAAGCATTCATTCCACCGAGCCATCTCCCCAGCCCTGTTTCATGTTTGTATTTCTAGTGTGCAAGGCTTTTACTTTCTTAAATTTATTTCTTAGCATTTGATTGTTTTGGTGTTACTTTAAATAGAATGTTCCATTTTTCGTTTTGGGTTAGCTTTTGTTAGCCTATACAACTGTTTCATCAACTAAGTTGCATGTTCTATAGCTTTCATAAATTTCTTGTGGAATTATTAGGCTTGATTTTTTAAAAAAATTTTAGTAAGGGTCTACAGGGTCTCACTACGCAGATAGGATTCACAGTGATTCACCTGTTTTCAGCCTCCAAAGGCTGGGATTACAGGCACGCGCCACTACGTCCAGTCTCATTCTAGAGCTCAGTGCACCCCGGGAGCAGGGTCAGCACAGCATGCCGGGGGTTGAACCTCATCTGCCTAAGTAGGCACTTTAGTATGCTGCGCAATTTGGTCAGCCCAGAATTATTAGATTTGTACACGTAAAATTATTGTAAGTAGAAGATAATTTCAATTCTTCTTCAATTGAGGTGGCACATTATTTCTTATTATTACTTGGTGACTCACACCAGCTCTCTAGTTCTATTTCTTTCTTCCCTTTTTTGTTTTTGTTTTTGTACTAGGGATCAAACTCAGGACCTTGCACTTGCCAAGCGGGTACTTATGCCTCAGAGCCATCTCACCAGCTCTAGTATTCTTCTGAAGAGCAATCACAAAATTGCACACCTGTTTTTTGTCCCATAATCTTGGGGAAAATACCTAATTTTTACCATTAATTGATAATGAGGCAATTTGTTCCTAGCAAATGTGGTTTTTTTTAATCAAGAAAGAATACTAAATGTTTAAAATGCTTTTCAGTGTCTGTTGCAATGCTGAGGCTCTTCCTTCTAGTAGTGAGAAAACACAGAATTAGTGGTTTTTTATGTGTTGAACCACCCTTTCATGCAAATGATAAATCCAGGCCTCTTGGTTCTGCACTGATTGTTGTAATGTGGTTCTGAATTTGGTTTGTTCTTATGTTGCTGAAGAATTCTGAGTCAATTTATGAGGTCAATTGGCCTGTAGTTTCATTCCTCCATTACTTCAGAAAAGTTACTTTAAATTTTTGGTCAGGTCATTTGTACAACCAATTCTTCAGGATCAGGGAAATCTTCCTGGTTCTTTTGATTGCTTCACTCTTCCCGCTTCTCTTCCTTCCCTGTGACTTTGTGTTGGGAGCCTTGCATGTGACACACACCTGGCATTGTGTCTTGGGGAGGTGCCATGAACTCTCCTACCCATGTTGGTGCTTTCCTGGGTCACAGAAGTTTCTTAGCTTGCTCTTGCATTTTTCACAGAGGAAATGGGTTTGCATGCTATTGTTCAATCGATACAGCTTCCTATTCAGTTATCATGCTGGCATTTTCAAAAGATCACATTTTTATTAGAATCATTTCTGGCTGCAATAGTGTTCAGACTGAAAGTAGCTTAAACTAAACTAACAGAATCATGAATACTAGCACCTGAGAAACATTGACATGGACCACAGTCAAAATTCAGTGATGTAGTACAAAGCACCATGTTTTTCTCTGCTGTGTGAGGCAGATGGCTTTAATGAACAACAAGTCAAGGAAAAGACTGCTTGTCATGGCCTGTAGCATGTGCTTTTTTCTGACCCGAGGACAGTTTCTGGGAAAATGTGCTATGCTCTGAAGCACGTGCCCACGTGTGCGTGACCTCTTGGAGGGTACCGGCTTGAGCACAGTCACAAAACTAATTACTGTTGGGAAAGGAGCTTCTGTGTTCATGACATGAAAGGATTTGCATGTAGCAGTGAGAGTGAACCTTTAGAGACCAAGTGACCAAGCAGGAACCCAAAGCCCAAAAATGTATGCATCACAAAGTGTCAATGCTGCAATTACACCTGAACTCTTGGCTGCATGGCCATTGCATGAGTGACCTGTCTCCCATGCTGACAGTTCTGTATGCTCCCTGGGGCATGCTTGCCATCATATGTTCACCACCGCTGGCAGAGAGAGAGACAGAGTGAGAGGGAGAGGGAGAGGGAAAGAGATATATCTCTTTATTCTATTCAGAAAAATGTATAACACAAACAATTAGTATGTCATTACTTATAATAGCTAAAACCTCAATATGTTCCCAAATATCCAACAATAGCAATGGGGTAATAAATGATGATACAGCTATACAATGAAGTATTTTGAAATAGTTGAATTTAAGTATGAATAAATTTACTGAAAACATTGAATGTGATCATTATGGGGTCCTTAAATATAAAGTCTTACTTAAGTTTATTGGTACATTTCAGATGTACTTAATGATCACATTCGTAGTAGGCAAATTGTACCTATACCTGTGATATCTTGATTTTTCTTTTTCCCATGCTCCTGCCCTCCCTTCAACCCCTCTTCACCTCCTTAATTACAAAAGCTTTGCTATCATTTTTTCTTTCTTTTTCTCATTGTTTTGTTTGTCCTTCTTTCCCTTCCCCTCTGCCTGCCCTGGTTCCCCTTCCCATTTGAACATTTTCTAGTTACTTTACAATATTGATCATACATTTAGCAACTATCTAATGCTACTATGACTCAAATTATTCTATGAAACTGAAAGGAAAACAATCCAAGGACAGAAACCTGGATTGGATTTTGACAAAATCTACCACCCATCCATGATAAAAAATTAAAAATAAAATGCCTACAAAAATTAGAGTAAATGGTCTATATCTAGATCTGATAAAAGCCATCTATGACAAGAGTCAATGTCATACTAAATGGTCAAAAACCGAAAGCTTACACTCTAAAGTCAGACACAAGACAAGGATTTCCGCTGTCACTCTTCTTCAATATACCTCTGGCAACAGCAGCCAGAGCAGTTAGACAAGAGAATAAAATAAAAGGCATAATGATAGGAAAGTGTGAATGTTAGGAAAGTGTGGCTGAATCAGCTGCAGGCAGTTCTCAGCAAGGGGCCCAGCCCTGCAGGTAGACAGGGCCCAGGAACGGAGGAAGGCTTCCCACGACCTGCCTGATTTCCCGCTGCCCTGCCCCACTTCCGTTGAGAAGTCCCAGTCTTCGGAGGAGCTTGACCGCTGAGGCCACACCGCTCTGGAGGAGCTCCGACCTTTGCGGTGGACCACCAGTCCTCACAGTCAGCACAGAAGGAAGAGAGAGGCTTGATGGACGCCACGGCTGCGGCTCCTCCTCTGCTCTTCGCTGTTTTCTGATGCTAGAACTGCTTGGAGCCAGTGGAATATGGACTGAACGCTCCAGCAACTGTGAGCTAACTAAACCTTTCCTCCCTTCATTTTGAGCGTCAGGTATTTGTCCCAGCAATGAGTAAAAAGTAACTAAGAAAGAAAGGATCGAATTAAATCATCATTATTTGCAGATAATGTGATACTCTATATAGAAGACCCCAAAAACCCCAGCAAAAGACTTAGATTTTTTTTTTTTTTTGCAGTACTGGGGATTGAACTCAGGACCCTGTGCTTGCCAGGCAAGTGCTTATTCTACTGAACCATCTACCTGCCCTGACTTTTAGATTTAATAACCAAATTCAGTAGTGTAGCTGGATACAAAGTCAAGCACTCAAAAATCAATAGCATTCCTGTATACTAATAATAAATTCACTGAGAAAGTAGAGAAATAACTTTCATAATAGAATTGAAAAAAATAAAATTCTCAGGAATCAATCTAATAAAGGAAGTATAAGGTTTTCACATTGAAAACTACAGCATGCTGAAAAAGAAGATTAAAGAGAGTATCAGAATGGAAATATATCCCCTGCTCTTGGGCAGAAAGAACAAACATACTAAAAATTGCCATACTCACAAAATTGTTATATGGATTTAATATAATTTTTAAAAATATTTTGTTGTATTTGTTTGATATAGGGACTCATTACACAGCTCAGACTCCTCTGTTAGTTGCCCCAGCTCTAGGATTACAGGCGTGCAGCACCACAACTGGTTTCATGGCCAGCATGAACAAGAAAACAAACCTGGGTTCTTGTGCTATTCAGGCAGGTTTTTAGAAAGTGGAGCTATCTCTCCAGCCCAAGATTTAATGCAATTTTGATCAAAATACCACTCACATTCCTCACAGAATCAGAGAAAATAATCTTAAAATTTATTTGGAACCAGAAAAGACCCAGAGTTGCAAATACAATTCTGGGGAACAAAGACACAGCAGGAGGCATTCCATTCCCTGACTTGAAATTATTCTACATTGCTACTGTGATAGGAACAGCACAATACTGGCAGAAAACTAAACCAAAACAAAGCACAGACTATAGGATCAATGGAACCGATTAGAAGACGAAGAACCCCAAACACACCTTATCTTCAACAAAGGAGTCAAGTGTGTGCAGTAGAATAAGAAAGTGTCTTTAATAAACAGTGCTAGGAAAACTGGCTTTCTACACGCCAAAGACTAAAACTAAGTGCATGCATCTCACCGTATACTAAACTAAAATTGAAATGGATCAAAGACGTAAGTATTAAAATGGAAACACTAAGGCTACTGGAAAAGAGAAGACTAGAACTCTTGGAGACATAGGTGTAGGCAAAGGTTTTCTGAAACTAACAACACAGGACAAGCTATGATGTTGAATGACTAAACAGGGACACACTTCTCTACAATTCCATCAAGTTTTTAGTGACAACTACACAAAAGTTTGTAAAAACCCATAGGAAATATCTAGAAACATTATAATGGAAATAATAGATATATTTAGATAGAGTTAAAATTTATTTTTCTTTCTTCATATTCTATTTTTATATAATTAACATGGGCCCTGTTTTGCAAATAATAATAATTTTACTTTAGAGATAAACATTATTCACTAAGTTCATGTTTGGGGATACGTCTTATAATTAGGACACTGGCAGCAAAGGAGAAATAATAGGCTCCCTGGTTATTTAGCAGCAGACACTTAACTGGACAAATTGTGCTTCAACACAGTGATGGAATTTTCCTTTCTTTTAAAAGTGAAAATATTACTTTCTCAGGCATTGAGGCTCTGGGAAGAGTTCCCAGACTTCCCACTGAGATGCCTTTCTTCGTCCTCACTTTAAGTGATGCAGGGCATATGGGCACTTTGATTAAAAATCCTGCGTGGGTTCGCTATACAATCGCTATAAGCAGGTTCCATAGCCCTGGAGGGGATGCTTTTGTTCATTAACACGATAGCTCTTGCATTGGGCCTAGAGCTGCAGTCAAGCCAAGAAAGAAACGAGACTGTGCAATCAAAACTACATGGCCACTGGAAAGGCATCTGACAGTTATGTGATATTAAACACAGTCGAATTTCTTGAAATCATACCTGCTTTTTAGTAAAGCTGGAACGGAAGGTTTTCAAGGTGTGAGAGACCTTTAATTACTTCAGAAAACGATGTCCATCTGGATCTTGCTATTACTGTTCTTGCCACTCTTATTAAAAGTCTTTGTTTTTGTTTGTTGACTTATTAAAACTAGCATTTATATCTCAGGGTTAATTTTTAGCCTTTTAATAATTCTGCCACTGTGAAGATATCACCTCTACTCTTCCTCTGTGCAGCAGGGACAAGCTAATGTGGCTCGCTATGGGGAACAGCCCGTGAGTCTCCTCGTACAGTGCAAGCCCGGTGTTAAAAGAGCAAATAGATGGGTATTCCATTGTGATTTAAATGAATACCCGTCTCTGACAAAATGAAGCAAAAAAAAGGGGGATAAAAATGAAGGACCATTTTGTATCTGTATATACAAAACAGTTAGGATAGATATACAGCTACTTTCTCTTGGTTCAATGAGCAGAAAGATTTGTACTAATAATGTTTGGTCAGGGTACTATGTCTGCATCTTGTTGCACCACTACAAAGACAACAATATGCAATATAGTAACTATTAAAACTGTCCTACTGATTGGTTTTTGAAACTGTCTTAAGGCTATTTGTTTCTCAATAAAATTATTAAAAATAAATTAATTAATTTAATTAAATTAAAAATAAAAGGGCAAACAGTGATCAACACACCAACTACTTTGATGGAGTAGAACACATAATTTTAGGGTCCTAACTTAGAATGCTTACTCAGGTTAAAAATTCACATCTGTCATGCTCTTTAACCACCTGCTTTGTTCATGCTAAATACGATGAATGAATTTAAGAAAATTAGACATGGTCCCTCCACTTATGGAGCTTATAATGTGATTTACACAAACGAACATATATAACACTACTGTGGAGTAGAAGAAAACTGATGAGAATCATAAGAGTAAAATTTGCTAATTAAGAAGAAAGCAAAGGAATTTCACACTTAAAGCAGGAAAGGCTTAGAGAAGTTCAAGCCGAAGTAAACTTTTTATTTCGCAAAAAATCTGTGCATTTCTGAAAGTGCACACAGGAGGAGGGGGAAGGCCAGTGTGCCTGCAGCAGGGAGTGAAGGGGGAGGCCAGCTGCAAGCAGACTGTTCAGAGCCCTGGATGCCAAGCTAAGGAATGGACATTATCTGTAGACTAAGGGGAGTCACTGGAGCATTAAAGTAGCAGAGCCTGGCATGAATGGGTCTGGATTTTAGTAAGATAAACCTTGTGACAGAATGAATGATGGATTTAAGGGGTGAGAAGCCATAAACAAGGAGACCAGTCAGATATAGTAATGCGCTTGAGAGTGGGAAATAAACTAAAGCTGCGGCAGCAGATATAAAAGAAGGGCAAACATTCAAAAGACAGTCCAGATTTAGATGAACATAGTAATAGTAGCTAAGCCCATATGGTTTACTTTTGTCTCTGTCCGTCATTGTGTTAAGGAGGCCCAGCACATTTACTAATAAATCTTCATAGTGGACCTACGACACACACTTGACTTACTGTGCCTGTTTTACGATGGGGGAAGTGAAGATTAGAGAAGTTACATAGCTGGCTGGAGATCACATAGCTGGTAATTATGGTGCTGAGACTGCACCCAGGTCTAACTCATTGGAGAGCACAGCAAGCCCTTAAGATAAGCAGCTTTTAAATTGCCTAGATGATGATTTCAAATGAGGAAAAAGGAGGAAACTAAAGATAAACGTGTAGTTCCTAGGCTGGTTGACCTGGGGTAATGAAGGAGTGATTATCTAGGTAAGGACCTTGGGAAAGAGTGCGGGTTTTGGTGAAAGGAAGAAAGAAAGAAAGAAAGAATGAAAGAAAGAAAGAAAGAAAGAAAGAAAGAAAGAAAGAAAGAAAGAAAGAAAGAAAGAAAGAAAGAGGAGGGAAAGAAAGGAAGGAAGAGAGAGAGAAAGAGAAAGGAGAGAAAGAAAGAGAAAGGAGAGAGAGAGAAAGAAAGAAAGAGAGAGAAAGAAAGAAAGAAAGAAAGAAAGAAAGAAAGAAAGAAAGAAAGAAAGAAAGAAAGAAAGAAAGAAACAATAGAAAAAGAAAAAAGGAAGGAGGAGCAGAGGAGAGCAGAGGGGAGTGGAAGTAGGGGAAGGGAATAGGAGAGAGAAAGAATTTTTGGAATATAGTTCTAAATTTCGATATTGAAAATACACACATGTTTAACTGAAGTTGCAAGGCTATATTTTGGGTAGCAACTGGCTAGCAATAAAGCACACAGAGTTGTTCTCATGAGGGTTGTAGACGCCATAATAAAGAGAAAGAATACACTGTGAAGATAGGTAGCATATGGTTAGAAGACAAAGCTGGGGGCAGACTCTGTAGGAATTACTTTGTTCAAGGAATGTACCCTGATGATGTATCTGAAAAGGAAGATGAGAAGCAGCATTTAGAGACATGGCTGAAGATCCTGGGGAGAATGTAGGGTTAAGGAAGCCAATAAGGAAGAGGATTTTGATAAAGAAACATTGGGGGAAACACCATTTTAAAAAACTCATAGTTTCCGATATCAAAGAGAAATCATGTTGGAATAGACCTGAAGAATGTTTATTTGATTTGGCTTTCAGGAGACCAATGTTGACATTTTAAAAAAATGTTTTAGGCAAAGGAAGGGATGCACTGTGATGTGCAGTATAAAGGGAAAATATGGAAGAACAGATTTCTCTGACAAAACAGATTCTTTCCTAGCAAGTGTGTTCATTTCTCCCCAAAGCTCACACTGAAAATATAACAATGTCACAAAATCACACCTATATTTTCCAAGAATAATCTACACTTTCCTAGGAAATGTATTGGCTCCTTTAAGTCTCAGATATAAGCTTAAAAGAGACTCCTAATCAATCATACAGGGAAAAGGGTAAGCTTTCTCATCCCTGATATTTCCTTTCTTATTAAAGGTATTCAATTTGCGTAACCTCCCCCTGGCTGATTCCGGCACCTTTGCTAACTCAAGCCCATTCTATGTAAGTCTCACCTTGTTTGTAAATTTGGGAACATAAAGCATATGGAAAGCAATCTACTTTCCTGCTCCCTCTTGGGAACAAGGCTCTGGGCAGACATAGCAGGGTCACAAATGCTTTCCTCTGGAATAGTATGTGTCATCATTATAAAGGTCAGCTTAGGAGATATAAATCTCAGGACAGCAACATTAGATGTTCTGGATGAAATACTGAGAAATAAGATACCAGAAGCAAATCTAGGGAGGCAAATGAAATAAACATACATGAAAATTTTAATTAGGCCTCCATCATAAGGTTTTAGAATCTACTCTAAATTTTGCAAATGCTAAGCTAAAAATCTGAAATGGTTTGCATTCCACCACCTAATAACTGCTGTGGCAGAAGCCAGCACCTTTAAGACTTAGGGCACATAATATTTTGATCTGAGTATTTGAATGCAGATTATGATGCACTTCCTGTGAAAGCAGCTTTATACGAAGAGAAATTTAGAAGAGCCCTGACAATGACACTGGGGCAGCACTGTCACCATCGCAGCAGTGACAGTTCAGGTTGTTGCCTCCCAACCTAGATAGCCCCTTGCCTGGAAAAGGACACCGGAAACACCCAGGAGGAGAGCGGCTGCTGTGAGTGGTCCTAGTGCTCAAGGACAGAAGACTCAAACACTCAGTTTTAGAGAGAGAGTTGGATTTTCTTTTGTAAGTCTGTAGACCTTGATATGGTTACCTTCAGACTAGAAGGCAGCTGACTGGCATGTGTACCCTGAGTGCTTCTGACAGTCTATCTTTAATGGGCATCCCCTGGTTCAGAAGCAGGCAGCAGATCAATAATCACCCACCTCAACTTATTCTCCTGAAGATGGCAGGTGAGTTTTACTGTGTTTTGTGGAAGACTTGACTCTATTAAGTTGACATTAACACATCAGAGACTCTACTTAATGTGCACCAATTAAGCAGTGGCATCCTGTTGATGCTAAGAAGGAAACTAAGACTCTTTTTTCCCTTTGCCTTTTTTGATTTTTTTTCATTAATTGATAATCTAGTTTATTTTATTCTATTTTTTATTAATTGTATTGAGAAATAAATAGCCATGAGACAGTTTCAAAACAGGTTAGTAGAACAGTTACAATAATTAATACATAGCATATTGTTGCCTTCATAGTAGTGATTCATGGCTTTTTTGAAACCCAGTTTCTGAGCCTGCATGACAGCTCAGTGGTCTAAAGGGCCTGCTTTGACAGGCTTACATAGGCTCAGAGGACCAAGGTTCACTTCCCGGCACCACATCAGGCACCAGCCCCACCCTCAGGGCAGACTGAGCCAGCAAAAAAAAAAAGAAAAAAGAAAGCCAGTCTCTGCCCTGGTACCCAATGATTCCTGCCTCCGGAATTTGCAAAATATGTCTTTGCAAATTCCCCACAGGCCTTAGAGTCAGTGACTCATCCTTCACAAATGAGTAAGGCAGAAGAGACTTGTGCCACTCAGACAGTGGGGCATGCATGGCCCTGTGTGTCCCTCTTTGTTTTCTCTTGGATCACATCTCTGATGGAAGCCAGCTCCTGCAGCGGGCTCACTGGCTGCCGTGCAGATGCTTACGGCAAGGCTACAGCAGGCTGCCTACTACGTGGGCATGTGGGGAAAGAAATCTTCGCAGGCTTCCACTGAATGCGGCTTAGCCCACAGCTGCATGAGCAATTGCAGGGGAGACCCCAACGCAGAACAGAGCAGAAGTGCTTTCAGATTCAGAAAACACGAGAGCTGTGGGATGATATAGCGTTTGTTTCAGACTACAAAGTTCCAGGTTAATTCATCATTCAGCCATAGATAATTAACATTTCCTCTTTTACTTAAAAACAATTGAGTCTTTATACAGTTTGAAATAGTGCTAAATAATGAATTGAGTAGTATTTACTTGGGAAAATTGTGAGGATTTCCTTCTTTTACAATTGATGTGTCTGGGAAGCACATGTATAATGCTGTATGGCCTATTAACTCTGGATTCTAACGGGAGAGCTGCTGCAGATAATTTGTATTTAAATAATACGTGTGAGGTTCAAAGCAAAACGGCCATTCTCATACATTCAGATATTGAAAAAATGTTTAATATGGACAGTATAATAAAGAAAAAGAGGGATTGTTTTTACTTCTAGCTTTTTAACTGATACTGTCAAAATATTAAATTTTAAATATTAATTCCCTTGAAACTTAGTGAGCTTAGCTTTTGATTTCTCCCTATCAATTCAAAAGCAAGAGAAGGACTTCCATCAAAGTTTTCCAGCACCTACTCCTAAATCATTTACACATTATATTATATTTACTAATAATATTGTTAAATGTCTTTGCAGAGTGAGTGAGGTGCTACAGTGGAAAACAAGGTTGGACGTATTTGAAGATTATAAAAACTGAGGACAGTTTCAACCTTAAATAGAATAGCTCTGCAATACATTTAATTATTTGACTATAGAACTCACTTCAGAGCTTTCTCAAGACAAAATGTATCTTCCTCATGAGTGGCTTCAAGTGGATGATAATAAGGAGCAGGAATCCCTCTCTGGGATGAGGATAAGAAACCATGCTGTACTGATGACCACCAGCAGGAAGACCTGACCGCACATAGAGCAGCTAGGACAAGGAGGTGGAAGATAATGTGAGAGGAGAATGCTGGGATTTTCATCCTATGAAGACAATACTATCACCATGAAGCCTAAAAACCTACTCTTTCCCCACCCCCTTTTCTCTTCTGTCTGAAAACTCAGTGATTTATTTGATGAACAATTTTCAACTTGGTAGTCCATTACCAACTTCATTTGGCCATTACATCTTAGTTTTTGTCAGTTAAAAAAAATGCAGCAATATTTTTATTTTCCACATAACTTACTCATAATCTCAGTTCTTAATCTGCTTAAAACCTGAAAATGGAAGGTGTTAGGTCTCCTCAGGGAAGCATACTTTCATCTAAATCCAAGTAACAAAGGGTTTACTTTGAACTGTACAAAGGTAACACTGCTAGATTTCCTTTTAATTGTATTTGTATCATAATTTAATAAATTATTCAGACATTAATAAGACACCCCTTTGAATATATACTTTTATTGTTTTTTCCTTTTATTTATTTATATTTTGGTAGAAGAGTTACAACAATTAATACATTGCATATTGTTGTCTTTGTAGTAGTCATTCATAGCACAGGATGCAGACATGATACCCTGTCCAAACACTATTAGTACAAATATTTCTTCTCATTGAATTGAGAGAAAGTAGTTATATATCCTTCCTAACCATTTTGCATATACAGATAAAAAATGGTCCTTCATGTATATCACCTTTTTTCTTTAGTTTTCTCAGAGATGGGCATTCTACTGTCATCCAAACATTATAGGTGCATGAATTCAGCAAAATATTCCAATATAGTCCAGCGGTCCACAATGGTAGTAGGCTATCCACAGGACTGGCAGTGTTCGAATCTGATGACTTGAGCCTTCCACAGCTTAGCATATTAACATGGCTTCACTTTTCATACCCCATTTCTACACTTTTCTGCTGGATGGTTAAGACCGAGATAAAACAAGACCTATATAACAAGGAATGCAACTTTTGATCTGATGAGGTCAGTCAAGTCCTCAGGGTTTATCCTGTAAACCTGTACTAGACTTTGTAGATCCTTTGTCAGTGTCAGCTATGTGGATGAGTCGTGGCCATTGCTTGAGCAATTTACTCCCTGTGAAAGATGAGAGCATGTGTTCTCTCCATGTGATTCTCTTTAGGCACATACTACATCATCGATCACATTCCTCTGTGACCCCATAATCTCCTTGATCACAAAATTTAGGACCCAACTGAGTTACAGGATGTTATACTACAGGTTATCAAGCACCTGTTCTACTTTTATTATTTATGTAACATCAAATACCAAAGGAAAATTATAATTAAAACCAGTATCTAGTTTTTGGCTGAGATTGAGTTCTGGACACAGGCAGATTATGCCTACTTACTTCCAATTCTGGAAAATTATTTAATCTCATGAAAAAGGTTCTTTAATGTTTCTTTATCTTTATTTATATGATGAGACATAGTAACTATCTTGGAGGATTAATGTGTGGGTAAGTGGAATAATGTACATAAAGGCAAGCAAGAGTCTGGAGTCAGTGGGCATCCAATTTACGGGTAAGATCATAAAATTTATTTTTGATTACTGTATAATAATTTATTAGGTAAAAAATGACACCAGTTTTGTACAAGATTTCTACACTATAAAGTTCCTGAATCTATGATTTTGTTAAAATATCTTTTCTCTTGTGAACAACTTTTGGTATTTAGCTTGCAATTAGTGTCTCACTTTAGGCAAGTGTCAGGTCAGCTTCGCTCCTTCTGTTTTAAATTCATAATATGTCATGTTAAGGTAATTCAAACATTTTGTCAGCTTAATTTGTCACCACCGCTTAATTTGTATGGATTTTGAATCAGGGAGAAAAATGAGGCCAAGGACTAAATGTCCCTGTGAATACTGGTATAAGACATCTTTTAATACTTTAAATATTAGATTTGCTTGTATAATGTCCATAGTACAATTTAGTAAATTCTGTTTTGGTTGCCTATGAAAAAGTTTCCCATATTAGTTCTTGGGAGATTTTTTGGAATGTTCTTTTCTGATTAAATTACTCCAAGAATTGGGCTGTCCACGATTGTAAGATCTGATTTTGAAAATGAACCCTTAATAATTTTTAATGAGTAAAACTCATCGCTCCTTCTTACCTCTTATGTGTACCTATACCAAGATGGAAGAGAATTCCTTACTCTGTATGTTGTGCCCTCAGGGATTCTTGTCTGCTCATATTCCCAAACTGACTCAAATTCTCTGTAAGAAACCTTGCTTAGCCTCCCATGTGCCTGCTGTCTGATACTGCAGACAGCTTCCAGCTTCCAGTCTTCTCTCCTTGCCTCAGATCCCCATCTTTCTTTGTTCTGGGCCCTGAATATGCAGACAACACAGACCCAGCATGTGTCTCTTTGATACAGTTCCCAGGGCCACATTAACAATAACATTCAATTAAAATAAATAACACGCAAATATTATTTTCCATGAAATAGCTTAATTGTGTTCCTGTTTTTTTATTTTAAAAGTTGTTGTTGTATGGAGCATAATAAACTCATAACTTAAGGCAAACACTCTCCTTTAAGGAGGGTCAACCAAACCATTGATTGCTACATGAAATGTTAAACTGAATTCATAAAAAGAACACCTGAGTGATACAATTTTATCCATGTCTCCAACTGTTTTAGTCACTGTAGAACTGATATATACTTCCTTAGCAAAATAAACAAAATCCTTTTGTGTAGACAGAACTACTTGTTGTCAGACATTAAGTTATTCATCAGAAAAATCTGTTAACAACAAATGCTGGAAAGAATGTGAGGGGAAGGGAACCTTCTACATTGGTTGCTGAAATGTAAGTTTGCATAACTACTCTGGAAATCAGCAGGAAGAGCCTTCAAAAATCTAGAAATAAAAATTCGGTCTGACCCAGCTGTCTCGCTATTAGGTATGTCCCAAGAAGAGTTAAAATCATCATCATGTTACAGGGATACGTGCACACCCAAGAATATAGCAGCGCAATTTATAATGGCGACATCTTAAAAACAGAATATATGTTCATTGATAAATGAATGGATAAAGAAAATATGGTATTTATATGCAATGGAAAACTACACTGCTATTAAGAAAGGTAAAACTGAGATAGTCACAGATAAACAGATGCAACTTGACAACACGATGTCAGACAGACATGCTTGCATTCCATTCCATTAACCATGGAAGCAAACTAAATGTCCATCACCTAATAGATGAATAAGTCATATATACAGACAATAGAATAATACTTAAAGGACACGCAATATATACAGAAATGGGATGCTTCTTAGCTGTGAAAGGGATAGAGCCTTGTCATTTTCAGCTCTGTGGTTAGTACTATATGTCGTGCTAAACCTGTAAGCCAGACACAGAAGACAAGCAGCACAACTTAGTCACAGGTGGAATTTTACAAACTTGATCTAGAAATTGAGAGTGGGATTGTGTTTCTTACAGGTTAGGGAAAGCAGAGGTGAGGAGCAGCTTGAGGAGAGCTCATCAGTGAGCACTGAGCTGCAGGTAGGTAGGGGAGTGCCATGCTCTGATGTGCGATGGTGATCACACAGTGTGACAGCTGCCGGTGGTGACTATGGACTGTGTGTCTCACAAACCCTGACGAAAGGATTGAATAATCCAAATAAAGTAACACAGAATGTTTGAAGGTGTAAATCTATGTAATCCAGTGATGCACACAGTTACTGTTCTAAGAGTAAAGGTGTACCAATGAACAAGACACGCACGGTTGTTGCCCTCGCAGACTTCTGTGGGCTTCTATTCTATGCCCAGTTTTACCTAAAATATTATTGGAAGTATGACAATTAGCTGTCATTAAATTATGTAAGGAGCTATGTAATCTGATTTTCTTCTGCAAAAGAATAAATGGTGTGCCCCTCTTGGCCCCTGTCTCCCCTGTGCCTTAAAGTATTTTCAGTGCACTGCTCCAGGCAGCAAGTACAGGATGACAAAGGTGAGGCAGTGTCCAGGATGTTTGCAGTGAAAGGATCAGGCCTGATGACGCCATTCCTTCACACATCACTAGATGGATCCCTGGGGTTGCGACAAACATCCTGTAGCAGTAGGAAAGGCGACAAAACTCCCAGGTCAGCGGGCCCTGTCTCCCCTCGGATCCTGAATCACTGCTGCTGATTCTCCTGTGCTGACTTCTAGCCACGTCACAGAGCTAAGCACTGATGAAGGCTGCTGCTCTTACCTGAATCACAACCTCATTTCACAGAAATGGTTTTTGTTCTTTTCCATGACAAGCAAAGTGATTCAGAGAAGGGAATGTGCCCAAGGCCACCAACTTGCTGTGCAGCATAGTAGTGAAGTTTAACAATAAATGTAAAGCTTGACTTTTATACAAACTCCTGTCCCAGTGTTCTAGGTAATAATATTGGTACTATGAGTGGTGAGTACATGTTTCTATAGATTGTAGTATTTTGTAGGAATAAGACGCAAAGTCACTTACTACTCAGTCTGAGTTTTTCCATTATGGTATTATTATGTTTTATTTCTAATAATTTTAAAAAGCAATGTGTCTAAGGACAAAGTGGCAGAAATGAACTTGCTAAAATAGGCAGAGTGACCCACTAATGGAAAATCTTGATGCTTGCTCAGGAACATTCCCTTCTCTTAAACCAATGTCTTTAAACAAAGGGTGGACATACCTTCCATAGATAAGGCCCTATTGTACAAAACTCTAGGCACTAATTTATCTACAGCTAAAATGTTGACTTTCCCTCTTGAATGTGCTTTCCCGTTCCAATCCTCTGAAAAACAATTAACTTGTCATGCTAAGGGCTTTACATTCATAATTTGGACTGTATCCTGCCATTGATATTTATTTTAATCTCCTATTGATTTCTGTGGGAATTCTTCGTGTAGGATGAAGGCAGGATATAGCCCTAAAAGAATTTTTGCAAAGACGGTTCCTGCTTTCATCTTTTTGTGTTTGATTCTTATTAAGTTTAGGTCATGACGCTGTACATCTAAAAATAGTCCTACATGCTAAAGCTGTGATAAAGTCTTCTATTTTTGCATTTAGGATAAAAAGTCAATGAGAATACTAAAGTCTCACAGAAAAGAATGACAGTATACTAGAAACAACCTTTAACCCTGTGATTTTAGGTACTTTTCAAAAAAGGAAAACATTAGTATTACTAAAAATGTCACTTTTACTTTATATGTTCCCACATGCCTCTCTACCCATGAGATTCATTTTAAAGATGGTCATTTGAATCACTACTAAAACACAAGGTATAATATTGTACAGTCATTTAAAATTAAAGTAAGTATCTAGGGAGATAGCTCAGGGGCATAAGCACACAGTATGTAAGTAAATAAATAGATAAATAAATAAAGTTAAAGTAATGACAGCTATGGAACTGTAAAATCTGACATTCTTTGGAATGATATTAGGTTTCTCAAAGGCAAGGTCTAAAAATATACATGCAAAAAGTTTTCTTCTGGGGAAAGAAGTGTTCCTCTCCATCATTAGAAACTGCAGATCAACCTCACCATTATTTTTAAATATGTGCATTGCTAGGGCAATGTTGCATGATAGAGTGGAGCTCAGTTTCATAAACCTCTTTCTAGAACAGATTCTTCTGAGCCGAGGGCAACCTCTTTCCAGAATGATTTCAGCTGATGACTGAACAAGGTTTAAGATCCAAGGACATGCTTTCTGCCCAACTGGGGATTCTTAAACAGATATGCCTGGTCCTGGAGCTCTCCACTGAACTGGAAGAGATTTTGCTTGACATGGATCACACCCTGCCTGTTAGTCGCCTGCTTGCTCCCTTTTCCTCTCGTACAATATCTGATTTTCAGCCCTATCTCCGGCCAAAACTCTAATTCCCAGATAATTTGACAGATAATTTGATAATTTGACAGCCAAAACACCACACAGCAAAGATGAAGTTTCAGGATTAGAAGGCTGTGCCTTCACATGGACATAGAAACTCTGTCCCTTGTGGTGTGCACAACATGAACAGTTCTTAGTACAAGAAGGCAGCCCCGCTGCCACGCTCATTGGTAGTGGGAGACCACGGAAGGAGGGGCAAATATGTGAAGCTGCTTTCCGTCATTAAGTGGTACCAATGCCCTTGCTAATGAAAAGCTGCATATTTTAGTAAGAATTGAAGCTCACAGTCCATTTTGAAGGCCTCTTTTCTTTTTTTCTTTTTTTTTTTTTTTTTTTTTTTTTTTTTTTTTTTTTTTTAGAGTAAAATGTATTCTGGTAAAATTATGGATTTAAAACTATATGAACTGGGGAACAACCTGCCCAGGGCTCCCTCCTGTCCCTCTCTTTTTCCCCTCAATAAATATATTCTGCTCATAACCTCCATTTGTTCCTAAAATTCATTCCACAGTTTTAGAGAACATGAACTCATCCCAAGAGCCTTTTAGGTTGGGAGATCAGTTTTTTCTCCCTGTGTCATTTGGAGGTCATCCACCAAGAAGATTAGATGGAGGTATGAGTTTGCTTTTTTTTCATAAATTCTGGATTGGAACTTGTTTAGGTAACAAACTTTTATGCTTCACATGTTGATGTCTTTGCCCATTGCTCATAATTGTTTGTATTTTGCCTCATACAGTTTTATCTCATACAGTTTTGTTAAAGTTGCTGCAATTGTTTATGCTTTATCTTTTAAATGGCTTTGTTAAAATGTTGGTCAAAATGTTGTTGGTAAATCTAAGTTAAAATGTGGAAATGTTACAAGGTTATGATGTTTTGCTAATGGGATATTTTATGACTGTTGTGTATTTGTATATGTTGCATTTGAACTAGATGCTAAATATACTGGTATTCCTTGCTTGACTTTAGAAAATAGTGCTGCAGAGAGTAGTTACAAAGCCTCCTCATTCTGTAAAATGGGACTTTGAAATCTAGCTCAGACTTAGAAAATATACATGCCTGTGTATATGCAACACAGGACTCCTTTTGCCAACTAAATGACATTAAGTCTGCAACTGTTCTGAAAGACTTGGAGGACAGGCTTCACTGAGATAGATTGGTTCTGATCCACCTCTACATGCTAAAGGAAGTGTCAGGCCTGCTCTGTTTCAGTTTCCTTTCCTTGACTTTATTCCTAATTTTCCCACCTCTTTGTACTTTCATTTTTAGAGGCATGTAAAATTAGGAAAATTCTAGACTGTTCCAACTAAGTGAAGCCCTTAGAAAATGAGCATTTGTTAATACCAAAGGCAGGACAGTGATTTTAAAAAAAGACACATACCCCATCTCTGAGTCAGATGAGACAAAGAGGATTGTGCCTGTCCAGGATGACACATAGGATCCATGTCCTGGTAGGTCTCCTTCGGGAGGCTAAACATGCGACACAGTGTAGAGAACTGACTTCTGGGTGACACCAAAAGGAGCTATCTCCAAAAGCAGTGCACTTACGGACCAAAACACATTTAGTGTGAGAGAGGATCTCAGCCATTTCTTTTAGGTCTAATTATTTAGTTGCACAAAAGATAAGTTAATAGACTTTAAAATCTTTATTGTAAAGTACTAGGTAATCTTTTTCAGGCCTTTAACTATTCCTTATAGAACTTGGACAAACTGTGGTTATTCTGCCAGCTAGTAAATGCTCTTAGAGCAGCTGCCACTCTTTGAAGCAGAGGACAGGTTTCCCCAGAAGTTCTTTGGTGAATCCCCATTGAAGCCAATGGTTGATAGAATGTTGACCAGAGAAGCTATTGTATTTCTTGCTGGAGATTATGGTTATATGGGCCAAGAGAAACTCAGCACACCTGAGGGGTTATGGCCATACCCAAAGGTTCTTTGGTGAGAACTGGCTCCTGGCCACCAAAAGATCTCTATTTACATATCATACATTTTTCTCTCTCTGTTAATAAAATAGGAATTCTACCTGAGCTTTCAGTAGAACAACTTGAGTCACTCTTTCAGAAATTAGACTGAGGCAGCTTGCAATAGTTGACACTCTACAGTGGCTATTAGAGGAAAGGATTTACATGTAAGCCTTACACTAAGTAAGAGATTTTTGTCAGTTTTGAAGTAAAGTGTTTTGGGGGGCCAAGGAGATGGCTTAGTAGAATAAGCACTTCCCTGGCAATTGCAAGGGCCTGAGTTCAATCCCCAGTTCTGCCAAAAAAGGTAAATAAATAAAAATAAAGTGTTTTTAACAACATGTAAAATGTGATGCTAGATGAATGAGCTTCAAATTTAAATCTTGTGCAGTTGCTAAAAATGTTTACCTAGGTGATTAGATGGAAAACAAGTGTCTGGAGACTTGGCTCAGTGCATTGGGCCAAATCTCTCCCGTCAATGGTTCTATCTATCCCTAGAAGTGATCTTTGTATCCTGAGAAGTGCTCACTTCCAATTGACCTTTTAAGCCATAGTTATGCTTCCTTGTGTAGACATTCCTGTCACTGGACCAATTGTAACTTATGCTTATAAATATGCAATAAGAGTTAGTGAAGGGTTTGTGAGGTATTTCAGGAGATGGAATTACACACCAGTTCAAGGGTGGTTAGGCTGGTAGGATCTTGTCTCCCTTCTCTCCAGCAGGAGTATCCACCTGTTCTGGAGAGGGCTACTCAGGGATGCCTGGGTTGAGAAATCAATTAGAAAGAAGGTAATTTCTATTGAATTTCAGGTTATCTCACAGTCAGTCTCTTACTCCTTTAGAGTACTTCATTTGGCACTGGAAAACATTTGATCCTTACATGCTAAAAAAGAGCCATTTAATCCAAATGGAATGCAGGTGGAAGTATCAATTATGATGCTATTTTATAACTAGAAAGATGATGTAAAAATGAAAATGGTAAAGATGTCTTATGTTCACATTTGGTTTGCATTAAGAAGGTCATTGTTATTTATGTTTTGAAATTTAGACATGAGCTACAGGAGAACCAGGCAGTTCAGGGGCCTGAGGTATTCACTATCTTGGAGCCTGAGGATAAGCCAGCATTAAGCACAGCCTCCCTTACCATTACCGACAGTAAGGTTTCCCCTATTTGCCTTTCTAAAGGGTGGGCTTCTAGAACAGCTGAATTCCAGGCCTCTACAGGGATACATCCATCCTTAGCTGGGATTTACACAAGCTCCTCAAGTACAATACCCTTTAAGGAAAGAAAAAGACAATTTGGAACTTCCAGAGTTCAAGTGCCTTAGATGACCCTGACAAGTACATTGATGTCTTTAGACAATTTACTCAGACTTATGAACTAGATTGGAGAGATGTAATGTTAATCTTAAACCAAGTTTTGACTTTTATTGAAAGGCAGGCAGCATTACAAGCTAACATTGCATTTGGAAAAAAATATCATATTATTCATTTTAAGTAGCCAAGAGACAGACAATCAGTGGAACTAACTGTTTCCATTGGAGCCCAAATAGTCAGATCCCTGGTGGCCTAATAGCCAGGCAGGAGACTGGAAAATACATTATCTTTCAAATGCATATTCTTAAATGTCTAAGAACCAGAACCAAGCCTTCTAGTTACTTTAAGTTTTAGCTATTTACCAGGAGAAAGATGAACACCCCTCTGATTTCTTAGAATGTTTAATAGAGGAACTGGTAAAGCATGGTTCCCTAGATCCTAACTCAGTAGAGGGGCAGATGATTCTTACAGAGAAGTTCATTACTCCATCAGCTCCAGATATTAGAAAAGAGCTACAACAGATAGCTTTTTCTCCAGATAACTCATTTGATACATTAATAAAAACCGTTTCTTAGTAACCTATAACTGGAACTCAGAGAAGACCAGGGAGAGAAAGCAAAGAGATCAAAAATGGATGCTGTTATTGCGGCCTCAAAATAGACCCTGGTTCTATTTTGATTCTCTGGGCTCCAAAAAGAACTCAACCACATTGTGGTTCATCTGCTGATGAGGTTCATCTCCTACTGCTGTCAAAAGCCAGGTCAGCATCAGAGGGACTGCCTTAAGATGCCCACAAGCCATGCCCTGACTGTCAAGGCAGCCACTAGAAGTGAGACTGCACTCTGATGCAGAGGCTCCAGAGCTCAGACTCGGCTTCCCAGGTGGTCCAGTAGGACTGATGTGCCCTGGGCATGCCTTCTCCCTCTGGCCTGTCATCTACCACAGAGTAATCATGACTAAAGGAAAACCAGCCTATTGCTGGTATTGGCACAGGTCTCTTTTTCCTCCTCCAACCCTGACCTTTCTTCTAGTCATCTATACCTCAAAAGAAACAGACTTTAAAAGATATATTGCTTTAGCTGTAACTGATATACTGCAATATATTTGGGTTGCTAACTAATCAAAATTATGCTAAAACTAGTTTTTACAAATGTGATGTATTATTCATGTGCAAGACTTAAGTTATTTCATTAGTTTAATCTGACTGAATGCTGTGTATTTCATAAGTGTATAAGTTAGTCTGGTTGATTTCTAATGTAACTCAGGTTGATAGTTAATACATATGTGGCCTCTTTTAACTAAAGCTAAAGGGGCTTACATCAGACTGTCAGACTCCATGAAAAAAGGGATCTAAAACCCAGTATGTTAGCTCAAATGATCATGCTTTGATTATGCATGCTCAGAAAATTTGTTCTTTAGAAGACACCAAAACCAGGTGTAACCTATAGCAAAGCAGGTAAAACCTATAGCAAATATGCTAGATTACTTTTAAATTCCTTTTATGTGGATCCACTAGATTTTGTCTATAGAGACATAGTAAGGCCTTAATTGTCCATTTCATACATTCCAGGTGAGCTGAGCCTTCTCTAGGTTTCCTGCCTTATTACAAGAAAAGTTGCTCTCATGTTCCTTGGGCACAGTTGCCTGCAGGAGGCCTTAAAATCAAAAACTTATATGTTGCTCAGCTGGCCCCAGGTATCTGACACAAACTGCAGAAGTTAAAAGGAAGAGTTTGCATGAATAAATTGTCTGAGTTGAGGTGTTTCATAGTAGAAAGGAAACAGAATAAAATCATAGATGGAAAATGAGAATGGTGATACTAGCAGCCTACAGAAATGAAGGCCAGTCAGGAAATGGGAAAAGTTATGCTTCCCTGGATCCAGACAGAGAGAAGGTACATTTCAAACAAAAATGTCCAAAGCTGCTAGAGAAGGAAAAAAAGTATTTATGATGGAATCAGAGGAAGTTTCAGATGGAGGGGTCACTGGTTTTCCCTCTCAGAATGAGAGAACCCATGTTAACTGCCAATACAAGGAGAAAGCCTGTCATACTTTTAATAGATGCTCATGAAGATTTGTCACTTACCCAGACAGCAGCTCCATTTGCCAACCAGAAAGTATTCATTTTATCCCATAGGTCCAGAAATTCATGTGCCCCAAGAATAATAGGATTGGGCAGTTTATTTGAGACACTACCTAGTGGCCATGGAAGATAAAAAAGGGACTAAACCCCACACTTAAGAGATATCTGCTAATGGACCTACAAAATGTTCTGACTAGTCTTTTTATAATTACAAACTTTAAATGTTTGTTACATTCCAGATACTTCTGCTAATGTCTCAATAGCTGTCTAAAATGAAAGATATCAAATCAATGCTATGTGGGATGCTGAGGTCCCCTAAACCCTATCTTTGGCATTGTTATGGGAAGTATTTACTATCTACATGATACAAATCTTTGACTACATTCATAATTATCTTGTGATTATTTGACCCATATATATTTAATAGTTTCTTTGGCTTTGCCTCCACCAGATTAAAAATTATACATCTACCCAAGGAGGAAATGCCTGGTGTCTATTGAAGGCCTTTAGATAGAACCTCTGGAGAGTATCTCTAACTGCCAGTCCACAACTACGACCACTGTCAGTCTGAAGAAGCCAAAGCAGTTATCACCCATGGTTCCCTCACGGAAAGTTCAGGTTACTTCTTTAGAGGGGGGAAATGTTGTAGTCAACTGAATTAGATAGAAATATCTAATCAGACAGGGCCAGGCCCTCAAGGAGACAAATGGAAGAAAAGGTGGCTTTGCAACTTGGAAGAGACAGACTCCCATATGGGCCATGCCTCAAGACAAAAGAGGAAATGAATACAGCTACATACTTCCCCAGAGATGGGCATCAGGGATTGATATGCTAAATAGGTGTCAATCACCTTGAAAGAGCCCAAATGAGTCACTAGTCCAAAGCCCAACAGGAAGAGACCCTGTCCCATATTCATGCCCACTTGCTATGTGATTCATTTCCTCATTTGGTACTGGATTTAATCAGTTTTATTTGAGCAATGGTGCTTATAATTTCATTGGTTCACTATGGTTATGTCCCACCTCAAGCCTACCTGAGTGACTTCCCATGTTTTCTCCACCACTTTAGACTTACCTCATCACATGATTTTTTCTCTGTAAAAGTCACTAGAAGAGACAGCTTCCTATAGATAACCCACTTGGGCCCCCCTCTTGTCACTCTCTTGATAGGAGCTTTTTTATCCTCAATGAATATATTCTGCTCAATTGGTCAAGCAATGGCCGTGACTCATCCACATGGCTGACACTGAAAAAGAATGTACAGATTGCGGTACAGGGTTTTAGGATAAGTCCTGAAGGGACTTAACTGACCTTGTCAGATACAAAAGTTACATTTCTTATTATAGAGGTCTTGCTTTATCTTGGTCTTAACAATCTAGCAGAAAAGTGTAAAAGCGAGGTATGAAAAATGAAGCCATGTTAATATGCTGAACTGTGTAAGGCTCAAGTCATCAGATTAGGAAATTGCCAGTCCTGTGGATAGCCTACTACTATTGTGGATTGCTGGCCTATATGGCATATTTTGCTGAATTCATGCACCTACAATGTTTGGATGGCAGTGGAGTGCCTATCTCTGAGAAAACTAAAGAAAAAAAGGTGATATAAATGAAGGACCATTTTTTATCTATATATTCAAAATGGTTAGGATGGATATATAGCTACTTTCTCTTAATTCAATAAGAAGAAAGATTTGTACTAAGAGTGTTTGGACAGATATCATGCCTGCATCCTGTGCTATGAATGACTACTACAAAGACAACAATATGCAATGTATTAATTGCTATAACTCTCCTACCAACCTGTTTCTCTGTTGACAGAAATATGTATGCTCAAGTCTTTGAATATATATATTCTGCTCATAAAAGAAGTATATGAACTGATCTCAGCAGACTATTGAGGCTCAGATAAAACACATCTGTTAAGAATCTACCTCAGTTCCCTAGTTTGGAAACTACTCAATACGAGGGTATATGAACCATTAAATAGTAATATTTTTATTCCCTCAGATCTTTTTTTAGTAAACTTCTAAAAGATCCATTTTGAAGTCACTGTGAAAGACTGTGCACCTCCAACATTTACAGACTGCTCCACTATAAAAACCCCTCTACTAGGGGGTGTGGGCAAGAAATTGAACCCTCAAAACAATTTAACTTATAGTGAGGCTGGTGGATCTGTGCTCCTTCTTAATGGTCTTTTTCTAAAGTTCCCAAGTGCATAATTATTATTATTAGCTTAAAAACTATGTACTTTGTCCCCACCAGGTCCATGTGTTGGAAGTTTGGCTTCTGTATGGCAATGTTGAGAAGTGGATCCCCAATATGAACAGTGAATGAGTCTGGGTGGAGAAGTAGGAGTGAACCACCATTATCTCTAATGACCAGCTAGGGATCTTATGTTTCCTGTCCCTGTCCCCTGGCCTCCTCCTGGTACAGGTGCTCTTCCCCAAAGATGAGAAATGAACCCAGTAGCCAGCATCTTATCATCTACCATTTACCATGGTAAGTACTCTGCATGTATTTATTTATTTAACCTGCTCAGGTCATTATGAGAAAATCACTGTCTCTGACTTTTTGTTAACGTGTAACGGAAAACATAGAAAGAAAACATTCATGTTCACATATGTATTAAATGCAAAACTAAACTACTATGGATACCAAAATGCACAACTTAACACATCAGACGAAATTCGATTGATGTTAGACAACTGCTATGTTGTGGCCATGAGCTATTTCAGTCACAGTTTTCCAGAGCCAACCTGAGAGTCAGCAGCTCTTTCCATTTAAAATCTTCCAATTTTCGTAAAGTGCTCTCAGAGCAGAATCAACTCAGCATCATGGGTACACTCAGCCCCAAGGGCCCATGGCAAGGATTGTTTCCATTACAGTCTACACCAGCTGTTCACTGTTTATTTTCTTTGGGTCAAACTAGAAATGTTTAGGCCAGTGGGTTAGTGCAACTCCCAGAAATGTGATTTCTGTATCTCTTGGAACCAACAAGTCACTTATTTATTTACCTATTTACTTATTTTCTTCTATATTTTTGAGCGAAAATAGGGATATTTTTAAATCTCATGGAAGTAGTAAGTCCCTACTCTTTAAGGACACTTATTTTGTAGGCTGTGGTATTCATCTCCCTTATTAAGGAAACGGACACTTGCTGTGCTACACAACATGATTAGTGGTGGCCAGGATGATTCCCAAACACTCCCTGGGGAGTCACTTGGTGCTGAAGGATGGCCTGGGACACAACCAAATAGTTAAAACTTCTTTGTGACAAGACAGTGCACATATACTGTTGCCTCTAGCACAGGGATCTCTGCTGTTTTCAGCTTATGGAGTGGAGAAAACGCATCTGTCAATGAGTGGATGTTTTTCAAGGTCTCTATTGATTTGCACCAACGACAAGACTACCTCCTGTAACAAAATCATAATATCGATTTCCTCATCAAATAAACTTCTGATAATCTATTTGCATTCCCCATGATCAACTTAGCATTTTTCAATAACCAAAAAGGATAACTACCCAAATTTTTTGGGAATCTCCACTCCTGTTCCTTTTAAGCGTTTAACATTGCTGCAAAATTTTATTATTTTGCCATGTCTGATTTTAGTTTTCAGAGCTTCCACTTAGCTATGCCTAACAATGATAATAACATCAAAACATATGTGTACTATATACTATAAGGCAGATGCTGTTTTCAGAACTTTACAAATGCACAAATTAATTTATCTAATCTTACAATAAACCTACCATATAAGATCATTAGACAACGTCACATTTTCAAGGAGTCTATATTGTCTCTCTCTGTTGACAGAAATATGTATGCTCAAGTCTTTTTATTTGTGGTAGTTATGACCATAAAGTTGAACCAATCCTGGATAAATAAAGACCAATTATTAGTCTTATGAGAAATGTGTGTATATAAATACCCCTACCATGTAGATTATAATCTTATATATAAACAATAAAAAAATGCTTGTAGATTCTATTTTTTGTTATTTCCAAGACCAAGACAAAGTTTCAGTGTGCTCTGAGACTTGTCCGAGGCTACCTGTTGAAAGGGCACAAAGCTGGGATTCAGTCCAGTCCTACTTGTCCAGGGGCTGGAGCTTCTTGGACTGTGCTACACCGCCCCCTCCCATTGCCATCTTCTGGAAACTCTTTCATAGCTGTGATACTATGATCACATACTTTTGTGCATGATTGTTGGCTCATAATTCACTTCCAAGCAGATCTTATGAACTAAAATATCTTTTCCCCAATATTAGTCATAGAAATTCTAATATTGTCTATTTTTCTGTCTTTAAATAGTCTCCAAAGAAATTATCTGACTTCTATATCTTCTAGAAAACTCTAGGAGAAGCCAGACATGGTGGTCATGCCCTATAATTCCAGTACTATGGAGGATGTGGCAGGAGGATTGTTGTGAGTTCAAGACCAGCCTGGGCTACAAAGTGAGTTTAAGACCAGCCTGAACTGCACAATAAGACCCTGTCTCAAAATCACACACACACACACACACACACACACAATAAAGCAAAACATACAAACACAAAAACAGAAACTCCAGGAGTGTGGGGATTCCTACATGGTGGTATATTAGAAGGGCATAGAATCTCCATAGCCTTGCCTCATACATAATGCTATGTAGCTCTTCGGTGGTGTCATTTGTGATATCCTTTATAGAAAATCAGTAAATACAAATTTTCCTGAGTTCTATGAGGTGCTCAAGCAGGTTAATCAAATCCAAGGAGAAGGTTATGGATATCCCAGCAAATATAGTCAGAAGCACAGGTTCTGTAGCCTAAGGATTGTGGCTGGCACCAGGAGGGAGGAAATCTTAAAGACAGAAAAGCCCTCAACCTATGAGATTTTATGCAGTCCCCACTTAGACACTTTCAGAACTTATTTGGATTAGAGTATATCAAGCTGATGTTCACTGCAGGATTAATTGCTCAGCTGGTGTGTGAGAACCCCATCAACACACACACACACACACACACACACACACACACACCTGGTGTCAGAAGTGATCTGTGTTGCGAATGGATAGTAAGAAAGCTGGGTTTGAGTGGGAGGTTGCTTTCTTAGCCACACATTGCTGAAATTAGAAGGGAAGGCATCTCTGTATTGGACCTTGGCTGGGAACAAGGGCAAGAGGTGAACCACACATTTGCTGCTCTACAAGTCCATGAATGCAGGTTGTTGGAACTAGCAGTTACTTGGTAGATTCTCACCCTGACTAACTATATACACTGATACCTTTGAACTGAGTGACTTCACTGAAGATAGCAATGTGTAATGCGGGGGGATGATGATTGGAATGCCCGTCATTCCGGTCTTCTAAATGTGTACTGCTTTTCATGACATACCAATTATGGCCAGACTGTATCTCAAGTAAGTGGTTTTGTTTATTTGCTTGTTTTGTGTTCTTTTTCTTTTTTTTTCCATTTAATTTTATTTTATTGAAATACAAATGTCAATCAGACAGTTTCAAAACACCATAACCATACAGAGTCGATGAAATAATACATTGCAAACTGTTTTCATAACGTTTTGGTATTGTACAAGGTACATACATGATATTATATTTACATGTTTTTATACAGCTGAATTATATCAAAGATTGAATAATTATTTACCTAGTGGATGACCATAGCACTAAAAGCCGACATAATATCCTGTCCAACCACCATTAGTGCAGATCTTGCCTCTCATAGAATTATGTAGAAGCACAGCATTATCTAACCCAACTGTACTGTCTATACACACACATGATGAGTTTTTCTTTCTACAACCCTTCCTTTGTCTACACCTGTCAAAAGTGGGCACTCCGTTGACATTCAACTACCTTAGGTGCTTGAACTCGACACCACAATCCAACACAGTCCAGCATTCTGCAACCATAGGGAGTTATTCAAAGAAATTGTCGACCATATCCATTTACAGCTCAGCTTAATATTATGGGCTCAC
>PVKA01008039.1:0-14995 GCA_004027165.1 Ctenomys sociabilis
TTTTTTTTTTTTTTTTTTTTTTTTTTTTTTTTTTTTTTTTTTTTTTTTTTTTTTTTTTTTTTTTTTTGGCAGTACCAGGGATTGAACTCAGACTCTTGTGCATGCCAGGGAAGCACTTATTCTTTTGAGCCATCTCCCTGGCCCCTAGTTTCCCTTTTGATTTCATTCAAATGTAGGCGAAGTACTGCTATTAGATCTCCTCTAAAGTTCTTAAGAGAATTTGGGAGTGAATCACTCAAGACCAGGGATTAACTGTAATTTTTAATTATTACCACTTCTTCAGTCTCACAGACTGATATGGGATCAGTCAAGATTTTTATATCTTGTTGGTCCCATTTTGGTAATTTATATGTTTCTAGGAATTCCTATTTTCTGCGTTTTCCATGTTATTAGCACACAGGTTCTCAAAAATAGTTATTTATAATCTGCGTTTCAACAAGATCCATTGTGAAGTTGCCTTTTCCATTTATAATTCCATGGACTGGGGGCTTTCTTTTTCCTTATTTTGGTAATATTGGCTAAGGACATGTACATTTTGTCTAATCTTTCAAAGAACCAATACTTTGATTCAATGATTCTATTATTTTTTTGCCATAATTTTATTAATTTCTGTCATGTTTAACTTCCTTCCTTGTAGTAGCATTGGGTTTGGACTGTTTACCATTTTCTAGGACAGTGATGTTGCATCTTTTAAAGCTTTTAATGATACAAATAGCCATCTATCATGCTAAAGCCTTGCCATCTTTGTTCTAGAACCTTGAGGTGCATTGTTAGCTTATTTACTTGAGCTTGTTCTGCTTTTCTGATGTGGGAATTAAGTGTTACAAATTTCCTTTTTAGGTGTATGATGTCCCATAGGTTCCATATGTCATACTAGCATTATCATTTGATTGTACATCTTAGATTCTATCTGTAATCCAATGATTAATCAAAAATGTGTTAAATTTCCATTAGTTTGCACAGTTCCTGTGTTGTTTTTTGCCATTGATTTCTACTTTCATTGTACTGTGACCTGATGCTTTATTTGATAGTATGTGTCTCATTTGGAAAAAGTCCCATGTCCTGCTGAGACAAATGTGTATTCTGTAGTTACTAGGTGGAACATCCTACAGATAACTATATAGCCTATTTGTTCAAATGTTCAAATAAAGTGATATTTTTTGTTGATGTCTTGCCTTGTCAATCTGTATCTTTATGACAATTGTGAATTAACACCTTCTATTAAATTTGTATTAGGTTGTTATTTATTTATTTATTTTTGTGAAACCAGGGATTGAACTCAGGCCCTTGAACTTGCCAGGGAAGTGCTTATTCTACTGAGGCATCTCCCTGGCCCCCATTTATCTGATTTTTTATGCCCATTAGTTTTTGTGTTATGAACTTGAATGTGCTGATATTTGGTGTGCATATTTTCATTTTTTTCTACTCAGTTGTTCTTTTAACTATTAGATACTGGCCTTCTTTGTGTCTTCTGATTAGTATTAACTTGAAATTCCCTTTGCCTGAAATCAGTTTAAAAACTACATGCATTTAGTTTAGTATGTGATGCATTGTTTTTCTTTAACACCTTTTAAGAAGTTGCCTCTGTGATGGACTTCTGGAATTTTGAGAATAATTGGCAGCAGAGAGGTTCTTTTTTGATCATGCTAGGAAGTTTTCTGTCATTATTTCTGTCAAAAAAATTTTATGCTATTTTTATTGTCTTCTAATTGTTTTACTAATCACAGTTATTCTTTCTTAATGTATTATAAGTATGTTTATTGATGATCATGGCACAGTAGCAGAAACAGGAAGAAAGGTGAAGGAAATGGAGGATGAAGGGGAAAAGGGACAAAATGGTAAGAAGAGAAAGGAACTCATGTGTAGAGGGGAAAAAGGTATTCCAATTAATCTTAAATTAATCTTCTTTTAGTTATCTAACAGGCGTCTGGCCCATTTTTCATGTTCCTTTTTTATTTTTAAGGTGTCTTTGAAGGCATTATTGTCTTCTCTCTGGTTGCTTTCAATATGAATGTTTAAGCTCCTGTATTTCTGATCAAAAGTATTATATGGAACCCTAATTCTTTGATAAATCATTAAATCATGATTTATTTCATTTTATTGCTCATTTAGCATTTTATTAGTATATTCTGATATGTCTTCCATCTTTTCGGTTATTATTTCCATTATCTCTTTAGTCATAATCTTCTCTAACCCCATAAAGTAACACTTTGAGCTATTTCCTAAACTCTGCTATCCTTTCAGGTAATTTAGGCATCTGATTTATACCCTCATCATTTCCTGCATTGGCTCCAGGGGTGTTGAAAGTTTTGGAAGGAAATTTGTTGACTTTTCTTACCATATTTGTATTGTGGTTGTTTGTTTTGTGCTCACATTTTTAGACACTTATAGTCTAAAGACTCTGATGCTCCTATAGAGATCTTTTTAGTTGATTTTCAGTGAAGTGGTGTCCCTGACTTTACCAGCACACCAAAGTCCAACTTTTGTTATTTTGGGAATGGAGAATACAGTGTAGTTACCCAGGAACAAGATATTCTAGGAATGTACTCTAGTATGTTAATGTCACAAAAACATTCTGGCTGTTCACTTGCAGAGAAATAGCAACAGTTACACGACTCTGTTAATAACCAAGAAATTTACCATAGTAGTATCTAAGACAAATTAGAAATTAACATAAGAAATAGTTATGAACCACCTTTAGTCATAGAGAAGAAACTGGCAATTATCCTGTAAACATTAAGGCAGGTCTTGACCCATAGCTAGTTTGTACAAAATATGGTAGCTATATTTTCACTAATGGTAGATAAAAATTCAACAGTAATTTTATAGAGTTAATTCTTTTAAGAAAAGAAAGATGTATGGTCATACTACTAAAGATTTAGGGGTTGGGAATGGGTGTGCAAAATACAAACTTGAAACTTCTCCCTGGTATGAGAGGCAGGAGTAGGTGTCTCAGTTACTTTCCTCTCTTTGCTGAGACAAAATATCTAACACCCAAAATAAGAAAAAAAGATTTATTTAGCTCAGTTTGTGGAGGTTTTAGTCAATAGTCATCCTACTCCAATACACAGCAGCACATGGAAGAGGGCAGCAATTCATGGTGGCGGAAAACAATGAAACAGCAGGAGTAAAAAATGGAGTAGCAGAGGGTATCTGATGTATACCCTCATCATTTAGAAGGAAAGTGTATTAAATAGCTACTGAGGCATCTCATCATTTATACCCTCATCATTCAATCCCTGGGCCTGCCATGCCTGCCCCACCCTCAGGGCATGCTGAGATGGTTAGCATTTGAACACCTGGTTCAGGGTCTCACTACTAGATCAGACTTGTAGTGATCCAACTGTTTACAGACTCCCAAGAGCTGGGATTATAGGCATGTGCCATGATGCCCAGTCTCAATTGCCACCTCAGCATAGGGGAGCATTTACATGGGAAACGAATATTTTTACATCCTTTGCTCATATGGAAAAGTCTATCAATATATCTCTTCCCAAATATTTCTGTTACCAATTTTCCAATCATTTTTCTTCCAAGCTCTTGACAATCCAGCCAGATCATTGGCTATAGCCTACGAATCAGTATACAGTAGCACTTCTGGCCATTTCTTACTCCAGACAAAATGTACTACCAAATGCACTGTCTGAAGTTCCATCCATTATGATTTTCCTTCATAGCTGCCCTTTAGTGATGTCCTAGAAAGAGATTGTAATGCTGCAGCTGTTCATTTGCAGGTGATTCCTGTATAGCATACAGAACCACCTATAAACCAGGCCCTAGTCTTCTCTTCCCCTGACAGCTGATTATATGGTACATTGTACAAAGCCATAGGTCCATGATGCTATAGCAGGCATGGGAGCCATAAGTATCTGGGCAACTTCCACATGTAATTTACTTGTATCTTCTGGATCTTCCCTGGCTCCATCACAAATATACCACTTTCATTAAATAAGACTGTTGCTCTGCATATCAAACTTTTTGACTTTAATAACAGAATGGTTATACTAAGAGGTAACTTCTAATACTAAGAGGATCTTCTGCACTCCCATGTATATTCTTCCTTTCCTCCACTGTAGAATAGTAATTCAATTTCCCCTAGATCATTTGGGTCAATTACCTCTGACACCACTGTGACTCCCTTTTTAGCTTATTTTCTCAGAGCATGAGAAGACCAAAGAGACCAAGGGGTAAGACCAGTGAATTCCACAAGTATGAGCCCACTTCCTCACTTCTTTGGCTGTAAAATGTGTTACTTAGTCAGAGGCAATGCTAGGTGGAATTCCATAATGGTGGATAAGGCATTCTGTGAGTTTACAAATGATAGTTTTGGCAGAAGTGTTATGTGCAGCAAAAGCAAATACATACCTATGTGTCCATGCCAATGAGGACAAAGCGCAGTCCCTTCCATGATGGAAGTGGTTCAATATGATCGACCTGCCATCCAGCCACAGGATGATCATGCTGGGGAATGGAACACTAGTAGGAACTCAGTGTTTGTCACTGTTGCTGACATATTGGGCATTCATGTTGGGCTGTAGCCAGAACAGCTTTGGTGAATGGGAGTTCATGCTGAAGAACCCATGCAAAACCTCCATCCTTGCCACCCTGGCCACTCTGTTCATGGGCCCACTGTACAATGACATTGGTGACTAAAAGAGGTTGGCTACTATTCAAAAATGGATAATCTTCATCACTTGGTTAAAGTCCTCTTCTGCCAATGGATGTGAGTCTTCATGGGTTTGTGCCCCACTCCTAGTACCAAATTCTGTCACAGTAATTTTTCTCTCATTGCTGGGACAAAATACCTGAGACCCAAAATTAATAGAAAAGAAGATTTATTTAGCTCACAGTTTATAGAGGTCCAGTCCATTTTCAGTGTGCTCCAAGGCAGAGTGGCACATGGAAAAGGGCATCAGGTGATGGTGGCAGAAAAGAGCGAAACAGCAAGAGGGGAAAGGGAGGACCAGTGGAAAGGATGTAGCACTCACACCCAAAATTCAAGAATTGGATCATGAATTAATCACAT
Source organism: Ctenomys sociabilis (assembly GCA_004027165.1). Taxonomy (NCBI): domain Eukaryota; kingdom Metazoa; phylum Chordata; class Mammalia; order Rodentia; family Ctenomyidae; genus Ctenomys; species Ctenomys sociabilis. Next base: position 5,027 of record PVKA01008039.1, read on the forward strand.
ACTTTAGGAGCCTGCCCCATGACTGCATGAGGTTTTAGGTGGACAAATAAGTAAAACCGCAGATACAAACCATAACAGTAGTACATAGGGAATGCTTTAATACAGGAATAGAAGATGTCAAAAGGATTAAGTTAAGAGAAACAATTGAGAAGAAATAGATGATAAAAGAAAAAAGGAGATAGGAAATTACATGATGAGAGAATGACATGAGAGAGACACGAGAGAGATGGGGAGGAGGGGGGGGGAGAGAGAGAGAGAGAGAGAGAGAGAGAGAGAGAGAGAGAGAGAGAGAGAGAGAGAACTGTAAGTCTATGCTCTGGAGAGGGAGACAGAGCAACCCTGGGCAGAGGCTGTGGCTACCAGGAGACAGTACAGGTCCAGACAGGCCTCAGAAGTGAGGCTGGAGTGAAGGGTCAGCTTTGGCTTTGTGAGCCCACACTGGTGCCAGACAGCCAGGCTACCTCTTCCCTGGATTGAAGAGTGTGCATTGTTCACACTGTGGCAACTCTGCTTTCTTCTTCTGGCACTTTGCACTCATTCTGACCTAGCTGTACCCTTTTCCTTAATTCAGGCATATCAGAAAGATATGGCATTAGTCCTTCTGGGGGTCAGAGGGACAAAGTTCAAGCAAGAAGACCCAATGTCAGGCTTACCTCTTCCCTCAGCCAAGGGCCCCCTGAACAGTAGTAACACAATTCTTTTCCACACTGACCATTTGATCTGGAGACCATCTGGAGAGCTTCCCTGAGACACAGGTGACTAGAACCCATTCCAGACCTGTGCAGTCACAATTGCTAGGGACCCCTTTGATGTGTCTGGGGCTCCGTAGTAGACATCAGCCTGTTTCCCCCACATGAGAGTGTAGTGTTCCTGCTGTGAGCTTTAGTTTCTTCTAAAGTCTGGCAGGATTTCTCCCCCTAAGGGGAGAAAATGGGAAGAAAAATTAAATAATTTTTAGGAACAGTCTGACCCATGCTAAGATGTTGAATGAGTGTTTGATGGCTCTGTGTGGTGACAACAATGAGTGTAGGTTCCTAAGCCAGGCTATGCTCTGGCTGCTTCTCACAGGGCCATGGATCGGGCCCTGCCTGGGATATTCAGGAAGGCTGGCCAGCTCTCATCTGCTATGGTGGATGCAGGTGCTTCAATGACAGGCTAGGGAGGGATAGACAGTATTTTCTGAGTGAGCATGGTATTAGAAAGAAGTGTTGAATAAGACTGAGAAACAGCTTAAATTGTGTTATTTTGTGTTTTCTTATTATTACAGAAGTTCTCAAAACTTTTAGAATCCAGATACATATAGGTAATCTCTATGAGGGCTGCTGTCATACAGGATTCCTCAGATGTAAGTCCAGGATGAACATACACCACAAACTAGAAGCATCCATTACTCTGAGGCTTGTGCAGGTGGAGGGAAAGTACACAGGAAGGCCATAACTAAATACTTGGTCTTCAGCTTTCCCTGTCTCCTTTTTATACTCTGTCTGGTATTCATGTGGACTCCAGCCCCTTCTCAGATCCTGTTTCCTTTTCTGGTGTCATGCTCAAGGCAGACACAGCACTTTCTCCAAATTAGAAAATATGTTAGGGCTATTGAGCCTGATCTATTCCTTTCTTTTTTCTGGATATTGGATCCAGGGCCTTCACACTGACCTGCATCCCTAGCTCTTTTTATTTAACTTTTTATTTGAGATAGGGTCTTGCTAAGTCACTAAGTTGCCCAGGCTGGGCTGGAACTTGTGATCCTCCTGCCTCAGCCTCCAGAATGCTAGAATTACAGGTGTACAAACACTACTCCAACCTGCTGGGTTTTTACAGCTCAACCCAGGTAGATCTTAGTGGCAGGCCACTACTGGCCGATATCTTCCATTAGGCACAGAAGGAAGAATAAGGCTTGTTTAGGACAGTCTGTTATGTAGCTGTTGGGCTCGGCTGAAATAGAGTCTCTAGGGACAGAAGAGATTCTCCCAGTGACAGGTACAAGGGTAGCACAGAGCAGAAGCTGAGTGGATCAGAGATTCAATAGCAGACCCAGACCAAATACCCAGGATGGTCCTTAGGAATCCTGAGGCCTTGAAGACATCACCTCACTTTCTCAGAGTTTCTTCCAAGACCCAGATCTGAGTTGGGCAATAGGAAGAAAAAAAGTCACCCAAGTTACTTTTTGTTTTAATTTCTTGGCTCAAACACAAGGGAGCTTTTTTGGTTTTCAATTGTTACCAATAATTAAAATGTTGCAATGTTTTAAAATGTACAAATTTCACATAGAAGTCCAGACTTCTAGCTTCTTTTGAAAAGTCAGATTTAGAAGCACAGGGTTTGCATTCCCTTTGATAGTGGGAGTTGGAGGAGAGGCTGCCTACTGCATCTGGGACACAACCTCCTTTTCTCAGCCCATGTCCCCATGGCTCCTTATATCCACCTTGTCCTATGCTCAGGTTTCAGGTTTGAGAACCTGTTGAAAGATTTTGGACTTATTGCTTCCTCAGACAATTTGGACATTGTTGAAGAAAGAATTTTATTGTATCTCCAAGGTTTTAAATGTCTCTGAGTCCCAATTAATTATTTCTTAAAAAAAAAAAAAAAAAAAAAAACAGTAGCAAAGCCAAATGTCCCCAGAATGGAGAGGCTGAAGCAAGATAACTGCAAGTTCATCACCAGCCTGGCCTACAAAGTGAAACTTTGTCTCATAAAGATAATAACTAATAAAAATAGTGTTACAAAAAGAAATAAGGGGAAAAATGTATAAGAAAGAAAGAAAATTAAAAAGAAAGACAAGCAGACAGACGAAGGAAGATTACCCAAGTTCCAGTAAACTGGTTAGAAAAACAGAAGAGAAGAGAGAGAAAAGAAGTTCATATAGAATAAACAAATAAAGCCAACCAAATGAACAGAACCAAAAATAAACCAAAGGCCAAAAAGAAAAAGAAAACAAATTTCTCTGTGATTTGAAGCCTTTGGTTATGTTCTAGGGTACACAATATTCAATTCTAGGCATGTCCCTACTCTAGCGGGTACAAAAACAGTTGCCAGAGACCACATCTATGCCTGATCAAGTCATCAGCAAAAAGGTAGTAGGATTATGATGAGTGCCAATTCTGGAGTTTACAAATCTAAAGAGATTCTGACTGAACCTGGGTTCCGGTCATTGGGGTGGGGCTTGGGTGACTTAGCATATAAAAATTCTGGGTATTTTTTGCCAACCTTGACTATGGCGTTCCGATGACATGGATGTCTCCTGAGGCTATCCTAATCACTATGGAGATATAGCAATGGGAACCCTGAAATAAAGCCAACCCATGGCTGTTTTGAGTCCTGGTGTCATTTGGCTCCTCCCTAAAATGGAATCCAACCAAGCACTCTTCAGGAGATATGGCAAATGCTTAGATGGGAGTCATTTACAAGCTGTTGAAGTACACAAAATCATCGGTCTGTTTCAACACTGTGTTTCTCTCTGAAGGCCTTTGGAGTTCCCTGTTTTCATCTTTTTAGAATTGTCTTCTTTTCTCATGGTCCATGAACCAATAATTTAGGAGAAGGGGCAGATTATCCTTTCTTGGTGTTGTGTTATATCCCTCCAATTTCTCTGTAGGTTCCAATTTTCCAACAATATCTGAGTCTCAGGAATCCACCTCCCTTTTTCTTTTCTTCCCCAAGTTGTTATTTTTCAGTGTATGAATTCCAAATCTCGGAAAGGACAATCTGTTGTTGCTTACTGGTTAGATATCCTCCCAGAAGTCTATCATTTGTACTATGTTTTTTCTGAACTGCAATTGTGATGCCTCCATTTTTATTCTTTTTGGCTAAGATTGGTATGGGGGGATTTTGCTTCCATACAAATTTTAAGATTATTTTTTCTAGTTCTAGGAAGACTTTGACTTACGTTTTGATAGGCATTCTCACTGAATCTGTAAGTCACTTGCGCAGTGTGAACATTTTAATATTACTTCTTTCAACCCACGAACATGAGAGGTCTTTCCATTTTCTGTTGTCTTCACCAATTTGTTTCATTACCATTTTATAATTTTCACTGTAGAGGTCATTTATTTCCTTGGTTAAGTTTATTCCTAGCTTTTACAGTTCTATTCTTGTGGTGAATTTCCAGAAACTTGAATAAGATACACTTTGCGGTAGATTTACATTTGATGACATCTAATTTAGAGTTGTACTTCACAGCTAGTTTCATGCTATGATAAAGAAAGCCAAAAAGAGATAAAATGACTTCTCAGCACAAACACTCAAGTTAAGTAGAGCTTGGAGTGAAGAATTTCAAGCCAGAAAATAACCTTGAATCTGCATGGATGTACTCCATAAAACTACCTTTCAAGAGTTTTCTTGAAAAGAGTCTTCAAACAGCAAACCCTGTGAGTGAGAACTCCAGGCCTGCCTACTAGAGAGACATTTCCCAGTATTCTCTGATCCTGCCCTGCGGCCCCAGACCCAGCACAGCTCGGCCACTGAGTGAGAACTGCAGGCCTGCATCCCTAGAGACACCTTTCCCAGCATTCTCCGGTTCAGCTCCAAGTCCTAACACCCAATGTAGCTGGCCCAGTGAGTGAGAACTGCAGGCTCGCTGCACTAGAGAGACATTTACCAGCATTCTCAACTCCTGTCCTGCCTCCCCAGACCCAGCACAGCCGGCCCAGTGAATGAGAACATCCACCACACTTTTGGGAGCCCAGGAGACTCACCAAAGCCCAGGCCTGGGGAGTGTATGAGAGAGCTTCTGTGCTCCCTTGCCCACCCCATACCCCTGTACACCCAGCACAGGCCTGGCACATAGGCCTGGGGAGAAACTCTGAGGCTGAAGGCCTTGCAATGAAACTAGGGTGAAAATCATGCAGCTAATCCAGAAGCAGAACATTTTATCAAAGGGGCACAACAGGCTCACCTCTAAGGATAGCAACAGGAAGGAGGTGAGCACAGAAGCCAAACCCAAGCCAGGCAAAAACTACATAAACTAGAATTTGGTGTAAAAACACCTGAATTTTCTCAGGAGCTAAGGATAGAACTGCACCAAAACTCTACACCAAAAGTCAGAGGACAGAGCTATGAGGACAGAGTCATAATAAAAACAAGGAGCCAAATTCAATCTCAGGCCTCGAGCCCACCAATGATAAGTGCAGAGGACAGTAGTGCAGCTAAACTGAATGAATTAACAAAGGTGGAAGCAAGGAAACAACAGCAGAAAGGTATAGAGGAATTCAGACTGGAATTAATGCCTGAAAGAAAAAAAGAAATTTTTGTATACATAGCATCAGAAGTAAAGAATCAAACCCAGAAATATGTGGGGGAAACCAAAGGCCCACACAGAACGAGGGCAGAGAACCATATTCCAGCTGAAACATATGAATTAACAGTGTCTCAGGCAAAGAAATAAAAGCAAAAGGGTAAAGATGAACTCAAAGCAGAAACTCAAACTCGAAACAAAAAACAAATCTTTGAAATCGTAACATCTGAAGTAGAGAATCAATGCCAGAAGTATATGGAAGAAATGCAATTTAGAAAAAACTCTGTAGTAAAAGCATAGCTATCTCTAACAAAGAAATTGACAAAAAAAAAAAAAAGAGAGATTATAAATATAACAGATTCCTTGAATGAGCAATACAGGAAATAAATAGATGAAATGGAAGGGAGTCAAAGAGAACTTAAAATCTCAATCACAAGTTTACAAAAACATTGGAGCAAAAGTGAAGTGAGTCTCAGATCTTGAAGACGCTGAAGACGCTGCTGCAGCTAGTGAAAAGGTGAAAAAAGATCTCTTAAAAACAACTAGGATGCAGGAAAAATAATTGATCACCTTCAAGATAATGCCAGGATACACAATGTGAGATTAATCAGTATCAATGAGAATGAAGGAGTTAACACAAATGATATAAAAAAAAAGTATGAGCAGAAGCAATCACCGAAAACTTCCCAAATATGAGGAAACAATCTAATATTCAGGTAACTGAAGCACACAGAACACCAAATAACTTCAACTCAACTGGAAACACACCAAGACATATAATAGACAAGATCCCAGAAATCCAACATAAGAATACTACACAGAAAGCTGTTAGAGAAAAGAAGCAGATCACATTCAAAGGAAAACCCATCCAAATTATGGCCAACTTCTCTCCACAAACTATGAAGGCAAGGAGAGTATGGCAAGTCCTCTATGAAAACAAGGTAAGTCCTCTATGAAAACAAATTCTGCCTCAGACTACTATACCCTGCAAAAGACAAAGAACAACTAAAAAATTTCATGATGACAAAGCCATCCCTACACAGGCTACTAAAAGAGGTTCTAGAGAGGGACCATAATGACCAGAACTCCACTAATGAGAACACAAGGAACCCATTAAATACGGTAAACAAACACAAGACAAAAAGGAGCAAACAACAGCAGGTAAATAATATGACAATCATAAGTCACCACATTTCAATTACAACCATCAATATAAATGGATTCAGTTCACCAATAAAGAGAAATAGATTGGCACAGTATATTAGGAAGCAAAATCAAACCATATGCTGTATACAAGAAACACACTTAACTCAAAAGGACATTCATAGGCTTAAAGTCAAAGGACAGAAAACAATACTGCATGCCCCAGCACAGCAGAAAAAAGCAGGAATAACAATCTTGTTCTCAGACAGTCTCAACTTCAAACTAAGAATGATCAAATGAAATAAAAACGGATACTACATACTGGCTAGGGGAAGAATTCAACAGGAAAAGATAACACAGATAAATATGTATGCACCAAACACGGAAGCATCCAACTATGTAAACAAAATCTTAATGGTCAAGAAAAAGCCAATACCACAATCTTAACAGAAGACCAAAATAACCTTTATGGCACAAAGACAGGTCAACTAGACAAACACTTAGCAAATAAGTAGTAGAACTGATCCAGAGCCTGGAACAAATGGACTTCGTGGACATATACAGAGTGTTCCACCCAACCACAGATGAATATACTTTTTTTTCAGCTTCACATCGATCATTCTCTAAAATAGACCATATAGTGGTCCCTAGGTCATGCTTAAGTATATGCAAGAAATTATCCCATGCATATTATCTGAACACAGTGCAATGAAACTGGAACTAAATGACTAAAGAAACCAGAAAAAGCCCTCAAATATGTGGAAATTAAACAACACCCTACTCAGCAATCAATGGGTTACAGATGAAATTAAACGAGAAATTCAACAATATTTAAAATTCAATGAGAATTCAACCACAACTTATCGGAATTTACAGGATGCAATGAAAGCAGTTCTTAGAGGGAAAATTATAGCTATGAACTCACACATTAGGAAAACAGAACGGGAACAAATAAACACACCAAAGCATCACCTCCAACATCTAGAAAAGGAAGAGCAAACCAAACCAAGAACCCAAAGACATGAAGAAATCATAAAGATTAGAGAAGAAATTAATTCAATTGAGATGGAGAAAATAGTTCAAACAATCAATGAATCAAAAAGCTGATCTTTGAAAAACTACATAAAATTGATAAGCCACTAGCTAACCTCATTAAAAAGAGGAAAGAAAAATTTAAATACAAGCAATAAGGAAAGAAAAGAGTGTAATCACCACAGACCCAGTGGAAATTCAGAAGATTATCATAACTACTTTGAGAATCTTTACGCTCACATATACAAATTACTAAAACTGAATGAAGAAGATAGAACAACTCTCAACAGCCAATGAAATACGAAATGTAATAAAAAGCTTGCTGTCAAAAAAAAGTCCAGGTCCAGATGGATTCACAGTTGAATTCTACAAGAAATTTACGGAAAATATAATCCCTATACTCCTCAAACTCTTCAAAATTGAAAAGGAAACAGTTCCCCCAAAATCATCCTGGACACAAGTATTATACTGATTTCAAAAGTAGAGAAAGACACAACTAAAAAAGAGACCTACAGGCCAATCTCCCTCATGAACATAGATGCAAAAATCCTCAATAAAATCTTAGCAAGCAGAATATAGCAAATCATCAAGAAGATTATACACCATGACCAGGTAGGATTCATATCAGGGATGCAAGGATGGTTCAATATTCGCAAATCTATAAATGTAATACACTATATCAATAGAGCGAAAACTAAAAACCACATGGCCCTCTCAATTGATGCAGAAAAGGCTTTTTTGACAAAGTCCAACTTTCATTCATGTTCAAAATCCTACAGAAAGTTGGAATAGAAGGCCCTTTCTTCAACTTGATAAAAAGTGATCTATGACAATCCAATGGCTAATATAATTCTACATGGTAAAAACTGAAATCTTTTACTCTTACATATGTTACAAGACAAGGATGTCCTCTATCACCCCTCCTATTTAACATAGTTTTGGAATCATTAGCAACAGCCATTAGAAAAGAGGGAGAAATAAAAGGAATAAGAATAGGTAAAGAAGAAGTTAAATTATCATTATTTACAGATGACATGATACTTTACTTGGAAGACCCAAAAACTCCACCAAGAAGCTACCAGAATTGATACACAAATCATCAACATAGCAGGATATAAAGTCAATACTCAAAAGTCAATAGCATTTCTCTACACAGACAACAAACACACTGAGAGTGAAACTATAGAAACAAAACCTTTTATAATAGCACCGCGGAAAATGAAATATCTTGGAATTCATCTATGTAAAAAAGTTAAAGATCTTTTCACGGAAAATTCTAGTACTCTGAAAAAAGAGATCAGAGAGGATTTCAGAAAATGGAAAGATATACCCTATGCCTGGATAGGAAGATCCAACATTGTAAAGATGACCATACTCTCAAAACTGTTGTATAGATTCAAGCAATCCCTATCAAACTACCAAGAAAATACCTCCTAGACCTACAGAAGTCATTCTTACAATTTATTTGGAACCAGAAAAGACCTAGAATAGCAAAGGCAATCCTGGCCAACAAACACAAGTCAGGAGGCATTACAATTCCTGGTTTGAAATTATACCACATAGCTACTGTGAGAAAATCAACATGGTATTGGCAACAAAATAGACCTGAGGTTCAGTGGAATAGACTAGAAGATGCAGAGGCCCCTACAAACACAGTACACCACTTCATCTTTCACAAAGGGGCCAAACATGCTTACTGGAAGAAAGATAGCCTCTTTAATAAATAAATGGGGCTGGAAAAGTTGGCTCTCCACATGTCAATAACTAAAACTTGACCCAGGTTTATCACCATGCACTAAACTAAAGTAAAATGGGTTAAAGATCTTAACATTAAAACAGAGACATTCAATGTCCTGGAAAAGAAAGTAGGAGAAACTCTTCAAGACATAGGGGTAGGCAAAGAGTTCATGAACAAACATGTATCCACACAGGAAACACTTGAAAGAATTAACAGCTGGGACCACCTGGTATTGAGAAGTTTTTGCATGTCAAAAGAAATCATCATCCAAGTGAAAAGACAACCCACAAATTTTGAAAAAATCCAATCTCATAAGTACTCAGACAAAGGTCTGCTCTCTAGAATTTATACAGAACTAAAAAATATCAGGGCCCCTAAATTTAAAGACCCAATCCAGAAATGGGCATCCGAGATGAACACACACTTCTCAGAAGACAAAATTAAAGAATCAAATATATATATGAAAAAATGATCCACATCACTAATCATCCGTTAAATGCAAATTAAAACAGCACTGAGATACCATCTCACTCCAGAAAGAATGGCTCTCATAAGCAAATAACCAACAACAAATGTTGGATAGGTTGTGGGGAAAAGGAACCCTTCTCCACTGCTGGTGGGAATATAGACTGGTGCAACCCTTATGGAGATAAGTGTGGAGACTCCTTAAGAAACTAGGACTGGAAATCCCTTTCAAGCCAGCCATATCCCTATTGGGAATTTCTCCAGGGGGACTGAAAACATCTTATCATAGGGATATATGTGTACCTATGTTTATAGCAGCACAATTTGTGATAGCCAAGTCTTGGAAATACCCAAGATGCCC